>CAVNYN010283386.1:0-10703 GCA_963692815.1 Nyctanthes arbor-tristis | reverse complement strand
TTTTTTTTTTTTTTTTTTTTTTGTTTGAAAACATAGTTTGACAAATCTTAAACAAGCATAGCACTCCAAATCTTGATGAATCCCTTAGCGTTTTCCCGTGTCCATGTCGATTCTTTCGTAAGTGATCAAAACAAGGAGAACCAATGGACCAAAGGCTTCTATGAATAATGGGAATCTATAGCAAACTTCATGCGACCTTCACGCTGTCAAACGAGCGCTCCCTTCGGTTCCAAAAACTCACTAGAAAGGAGTCCATGATGATCTACATGAAAAATAAATTTCAGTTGATTATTCGAAAAATAAATGAAATGAACCGTTGGAGAAGGGAGACAATGCAAGTGACCTGGTTCAAATGGGCTGCTACACATGGAATAACCAGTAAGCCAGATTCACCAAGAGCACCCCCAAGCTGTTGAACTACTGCTACCATCACAGGCAACGTTTTCTACAAAATCATGCATTTTATCAAAATTACACCAAAATAAGCTCACATGCATTTATAAGGGCAACTCAATCTAATTTTAGCGGGGAAAAGAAGGGGATGGTCTAAGTGATGTAGCTCATGATGTGAATAATAGCACAGTAGGCATAGTCAAGTATGTTACCTGGCTTGTAACCAGTAAGAGAGCACTGACATTTTCTTTCTTTGCAAAAGCTGATTTCTTCCCACCAGTAACAGCCGAAAGGGCTACAACCGCAAGAGCATTAAAGGCTAAAAGAAGTGTGTGTAGAAGGCTACAAGAAGTAAGGAAAGTCTTATCAGATGACGGCACCCACATCAAAGCTGCCAGAAATGTTTGAAAATATGCCTTCGTAAATTACTGATGCTATGAAACTACTTAAGACATGAAAGGTTCCACCAATTATCAAGCTCCTCCCCACCCCCAACCCACCAATAAAAAAAGCCACCACCAACCCCCCCACCCCACCCCCACCCAAAAAAAAAAAAAAAAGGTAATGATTGAAAAAGATACAACACAAAAGATCTCCAGCATCCACCTCTAGTTGCAAGTTACAGAGTGCATCGAACTCACTTAAATAGCTATGCTAATAATGGGACTTGAAAGCGACCAAAGGAAACAAAAACTACTTAATCCTAGCCTTGTCTTGTACAACCTTCATATCATGGAAGTAAGAAGAAGAAAGAGAAAAGAAAGGGTGGAGAAAATACTACAATAATTGTGTAATCAGAGAACGCAAGGTAGATAAAGTACAAAAGAATTTACATCATTGCTTACCCTATCTAGTTAATTATGAATTTGGAAAAAACAAAAGCATGAGTTTAAGCATTTACAGGTCAAAGAAGGAAACAAGACCAGGCTGTAGGTTATGTAATCTTTAGCATGGATAAAGAACGAATATTTTTAATTTTTTTGGCTGCAGTTTGTATCTCGAAGAACAAAACTGTCACTTCAAAACAATTCATAATAGTGGTCATATATGCGTTGCACAAAGAACATTGACACACTGTCAGATTGGCAAAGTAGATTTCAAATTTCTATAAAAATCGCTTTTGGGATCAGAGAATTGACTAGAACCTTTTATATATATATATATATATATATATATATATTCTTAATTGGTACTGCATAATCTAATATTTGTTGGATTAAGTAATGTATTCTAATTGCAGGTAAAATAAACTGGGTCAATAAACAGAAAATGTTTAATATGGAAAATATTAAGGCAGCAAAAACCACAGCAAGATGACATACAGTCCCATTCCAACGGCAGCAAGAAAAATTGTTGGCTTGACCCTTAAAAGCAGCGAGCTTGATTTACTGACTTGCATCCATGGGACCTAAGCCAAGCAAAAATTAGGAACACAATGGCCTCTATGTCACACACAGGAGAAGAAAAGAAACAAAAAGGAAAGGCGTTGGCTTAATGATAAAATAATTCACTTCTTCGAAATGTCTGAAACCAATTTGTTGCCATAGCAAAAGAATACTTATTTTTGTGTCAAATTTAAACAGAACTGTTTCATCTATATCTACAGCCAGAAAACATACAACAAGCATTCACTAAGAAACAGTAAAATAAAGTTGAAATATTCAATTTTGAAGAGAGTAGCTAAAACATGCAACACATTTAACACTATGATAAACTTTGGCTCACTAAATACAGTTTCTCATAACTTGAAACGCTGAGAGCCTATGTTACTCGGACACAGGTACGGGTATGGATCCAAGCGTCGGATATGTTTTTTCAAAAACTATAGGATACGGGGACACGGTAAAAAAAGATCCAAATTTTAGACACGGGTACCCCAGTACGGCACCGTTTTCTAGATATCATACCGATATAACAAATAAAACTAACAGGGTGTTTGCAATTGACCCAGATTATAATCCAAATTCTAGCCAAACACTTTGTAAAAGAAGATAATAAATTATGTCATTTTCTAGACATCACACCCTGCACAAGTTTCAATAAATAATAAATCTTTTACTCTCAGTCTCCCAAACAACCCCTTATTTGGCCCTTCATTTTCCACAAAATAAGCACAGCAAAATCCCTCGTCTGCCGCTGGAGAAACCCAACTGATGCCAGAAAAGTTTTCACCTTTCCGGCCAAACTTGAAGGAACGCCCTCCCCAACGGTGGACGACAGCGGCAGAAGGCGGTGCAACCATCCCTGGGTTCGCAACACTTCTTCTTGGCTACGAATGCTTCATGGATCACCAGTAAGTTCTTACTCTTAGTCCCTACAGTTGCACCGCCCTTCTTGATCTGTTGTGTCCGACTGCAACTTGGAGGATCCGGTACGGAACGCGTCGACACGGGTATTCCTCATTTTTTCCGTGTCGGAGCTTCACAGCTGAGAGCTTCTTGCCCGTGGAAAAACTTCCCCAAACGAGAATGTCCAAGTCAAGATGCAAGTGGAAAGAATATATTGATTCATTAACATAGAAAACTCTTGGAATTAGGAATTTATATTGTTTCAACCCTAATGATTCAAAGAAAATCTTATTCCCCTCCTATTAGCAATCAATTTAAGTATTTCGCCAAAGTACTTCCCTCAGTTTAAACCTTCATAGAATTCCCAAATCCAAAGGGTACTCTAGCTTGCCAAAAAGCTATTTCATTTTTCCAACACAACGGATAATTAAAGTATAGAATCCCTTAATTTGTGTGTAAAAATAGTTTTTCCTTAGTTTGTAATTGATGTTAGGCAATTTTTGTTTCCTTTTTTTTATCTATTTACTGTAACAATATATTGTACTAGTAGGTTCCAAGAACCAGATGTCTTGTGTTGTAACGGCACTAGACAGTGATACAGCATGATACCAACCCACCTAGACAAATCACATCAACAGCTGCTATTATGCCACACTATTTGTCTAGTGCCATTACATCTAGTGCTTGATCAAATTCATATATTGTACATGATTAAACACTTTTAAATACGAGAGAATTTTCTCCCAAGTACTTTTGTTCAATTTCAACAAAAACTCCTTAGACGATGTTTTAGTATGGGTATTACTTGCTTCGTTCTGTCCAAAAAAAAATGCCTTTGCCTCATCTTTGACCTCCTCGATTTGCTAATTAACCAATTTTATTTAGTCTTAAATGAACCTATTTAGATAAAGTTCACAATAATGATAACTATCTGTGCTCATGTTTTCACAATGTCAGGTTCTGTTCTGGCATTTCATGTGTTATGGATCTTAATGTGTTATGTGTTAAAGCATCTTCAATGCATGAAGTCTTCCTCCATGGTCTAAAAAAGAAAGAGAAAGACCCCCCCCCCAAAAAAAAAAAAGAATCGTGGATCCCATTTTTTTAAAAATTTTCTTTTAATTTTAATCACTTCTCTCTCATTTACACCACTTTTTCCTCACTTTTCCTCCCTCGTATCCCGTGTAAGGTCCAAGTCTAGACCTTCATCCAAGACTTTCTTACTACCATTTTATCATTATTTTTGAATTTCTATCAGTCTCTCTTCTCTTTTTCACTGTTCCCTCTCTTTTTTTCCTACACCTCTTTCCACCAACATTCAATTAAAATAATAATTCTCTCTCTCTCTCTCTCTCCTCTACACCACCCAAAACTCTGACTACCCCATTGGAGATGCTGTTAGGAAGTGTGTAAAATGAAGCTTGCCTCAGATTGGCCAGGAGAGATAAAGCAGTACTCCTGAGAATTACTATTCAAATGTGGTAAATATCCTTACTTATAAAGCGACTGCCTAATCCTCTAAATCATCATTCCAACATGCACCTAACACCCAAAATGTAACTTCAAGGCGGCATAAAGGCCTTAGATCCTAACTCCCAAAAAAAAAAAGTTACAATCTAGCATATTTATTTGGTGCAGGAACATAATATGCACAGATATGATCTTCGAAGTAAAAGTTAAAAATGAGAATGAAATGAAAATGAGAGGATGCGACAGAAAAGCCACAATGGTGTCTTACCAAACCCAGAAAGATTGGACTCAGCACACCCAAAAGCTTACGGTTCCGATCTATAAAATCTGCCAACCCTGAAATGTACAGTAAAGACTTGTAAGATTCTACCCACCGATATGTAAAAGTACTTTCTATCATGTTCCTTTGTTAAATGGCTAGTTATGGTTACATGAAATTTTGATTGTAATACACCTTATTCAGAGACTAGTCCTCTTCATAGTTAAAATTCCTAAAGTTAAACAAAAAATTAGGGTAAGGAAGCAAAAAAAAAAAAAAACAAAAAAAAAAAAAAAGAAAAAAAAAAGGAAAAAAAAAATTGAAGAAGAAGAAAAAGGAAAAGAAAATCAGTAAGATTCTATTGAACCCCTCATCTAAAACCTCAAGTTCTCAGAGAAGGCAAATTTACTTTTCCCAAGCCCCTTCACTAGTATGCTAGTTCACTTTTCTCAAAAAAGCTAACGCGTGACAATTTCATTAAATAGAAACAGGCAAGACTTGAACCCATGTCTTTGTAGTTTGTATGCTCTAATGCCATGTTGAAATGTTCGTCTGAAAAGTTAAGATATTAGAGGGCATTTACCTGATTTAAAATGGTTCCTGAACTATCACTTCACTGCAATAATGGTCTGTTCACAAGATTTGGTTCACTTCAACTGTTGGTCCCTTTTTCTTTTTTATTTGGACCAGGAAAGGCCAATACCACTCTTACTTTTTAGATAAATAAATAATTAAATAACATGACAAAGCAAATAACATCCATCTTCAACCTCCCATGTCCAAGCCTCCAAAACCTCCGTACCACAACCTAAATATAGAGCTACCACCACATTAACTACCATGGCCTAACCTCCACTCAAATTTCATATATAAATGTTTAGTCGGATTATGTACCCAAAGGAGAAATTTGATTGAATATTGGATTGTTCATTTCTTCTCAAATGGGTGCACACCTACGACTACAAGAGAGTCTCGACCCATGAAGCACTGACACTTTTTTGAAAGCCGTGTGCTAGTGCCGGATACATGTCAGATATAACACTCCTTCAGTATGTGTCAAGCAAGCTATGCTTCCCTTTGACAGGTAAAAGAAAAAAAAAAGAAGAAAACTAAAAAACTCAATGTAAAAATCCGAAGATGTGGCTACAGTTGCACAAGCCTAGAAGAAGAACTAAAGTAATTGACACCTTTTGGAATTCAAAACTATGTAGCGAAAGTTAGCTTAATCAACCTCTTGAGATTATGTAGTCCAATGATTTACTTTATTAACAAATTGCCATTTTCATGATGTAATTGATTTTAGAATTTTCTACGAAGGTCGCATTGGCGGGTGGTTTTTGGTGGGGTGGGGCCGGGGTTGGGTTGGAATTTCAAAAAAGTAACTTTTTGGGGTGGGGTGATAGGTTATTACCTTTATTTTTTATGAAAACTCATGATATTATGTCTTTTATTTATTTAACAAAAAAGTATGTGCATTTTTTTTTATCGGTAAATGGTAAATATATATATTGATCAAAAACATGGGAATAAAAGTACTCTGGGCACGCCCAGGCAATACAAATATAGAGCAGATAACAAAGAAGTATGTGCATTTTAGCCTTTTCGGTAATAGGATCTTGACTGCTAACAGTTAAGTGACGTAAATTGCGTATAAGGACCATTTTCATAGTAGAATGATAGGTTACAAATCATTTGCACCAATTTTAAAGGCTATGGACCAGTTGCCCTTCAAACTTATAAGTTAGCTACCTTATGTGCCAATTTCCCTTTAAATGGTGCCTTCAATAAAATCTATTTTTTACCATACACCTAAAATAAATGCACATTATGGACAAGTCTTTAACGCAATCTATATAACAATCTCCATGACATCCACATACCTAATTCAACATACATACATTTCAATGGGCTAGAAACTTCCTTCAATCTAAGGGGCATGTTATAAGCAGGTGGATAAGCATCATTAAGGAAAATGCAGATAAAGAAATCCAGACATTTAACAATCATGAAAGAAATTTAGAGAAGTTTCACCTTTAGAGACTTCTCGCGCAACCTGTAAATTGAGAGAGAAAAGAGATAAGTGATTGCAAAAGGAACATAACTTCCCTTATAGGTAACCTTAAAGCAAGCCCAGTTAAGAGAATAAAAGATCTAAAATGTAAATTTTTCCAGGTACATCAATTTGACATAGTTCGGCTGACAAAACAACCCTCTGCCTCCGAAAACTAAGATAATAAATGCAGCACTATGGGTGAACACTTCCCAATCATTTAACATTTCATCAACGCATTCTCAGAAATTCATAGTGCCGAACAAAAGGAATGTACTACATTTTCATTTTCCTGCTAGAAACCAACCAGAATCAAACATGGGATGTAATCTTTAAAGTAACTAAAATATTACAGTATAGAACCTTCATTATCTTCTGAAACAAGAAGAGGTGAAGCTTTGAAGGTCTGCAGGTTTTAACAGATCACTGAAGAAATTACATTTATTTTATGAATACGTCATGGTTTTGTGACTCATCCCATGAGCAATAACTCTGGAGTTTGGATGAGAAGATGCATTTAAATGGTGTCACAGACCGCAAGGAGAAAAATAGGGTATACAACATAATAGTCTGCTTTAGCTCTATTATCAATTAGAATATTAGACTCATTCTTCAAGAGAAAATAATCGCTCATCCCTAGAGTAAATTGAACCATAAGCAAAATACATAAAAGATTAACTCATCGTCATGTAACATCTGCCATCTAAGCTTCAGGTGATTATGGATTATCACTTAAGGATATGCGATACGCCTTTTTATATACAAAGTATTTCTATTACTTTTTTACCACCACTCAGAACATCTTGAGGCCACATCTTGAAGTTAGTTTATCTGTTAGTTATGGATTATTTGTCTATTAATACTTGTAATAAAAAATATTACGGTATTGATGGATATTTGTGCTATTTCAAACCAAAGACGACGAAGGGTTTCACATTGCATATAATAGTTTCAAGAGTATGAATGATCACCTTTCCCAAGATGACTGGAACTAGAATTGTCAGAACAAGGTTTCTGAACAAAGCCTCCGTTGGAACTGACACTCCGACTCCAGCAGCTATGAGTTTTGAGATAGAGAAAGGTATCTAACATGTGAAACTGCCCAAATCAGTTTGCAGATAATATTAAGAAAATTTTGACATCAATACCCTAAAGTCTCAAACAAGCTGGTAAACTTACAAAATATACAGGAAATGTAATTGAGTTCCCCTCTGAGAAAAGAGCGAGTGGCACAAAGAAATGAACAGGTTATGTAGGTAGCATATCTAATTATAAGTTTTTTAATTTTTATTAACATGAACTTCCACGAATTCAAGTAATCATTATTTTATATATTCTCAGGGCCCCAAAAAAATAAAAAATAAAAAATACAAACTATTCTCCTATGCATTTAGCAGAAATATTTAGTATATTGGCCCAAGTTGGGATAGAAAGAATTTATTATTTAAATAAGGATATTAATTCCTTGAATGTTATTTATCGAGACTAGACTTGGCATAACTTCGACTTTTTGTGCATCACCATACATACATATGAACAAGAAGTTGAAACATATATTGTCTTGATTAAGCAGAAATTTGAACCATTTATTGGCTTCAGAACTTACAATTAGGATTCCTAACAAATTGGATAGCACGGTCATTGCAAGGGCAAGGGCACAATTTCCTCCAGCTAGCTGTGTTTTACCAAATTAAACCAGCAGTCAAACTCATAGCGCATTTCTTTCGGTCTAAGAAATAATTTAAAGCATACCTTTGGAAAATATACATCGGCGTTCAACATACCCGAGTTAGTGCCACTCCACTAGATAATGTTGTAGGCATACAGGTAAATATAGCAAGCCCTGCAATACCAAACGTTCCCAAAGGTTCAAAAAAGAAAGTTAAGAAATCGTACAAGAATGTCAGATCCCGCCCAGTCCATCCCTATGAAAAATCAATTTATTAAAGGAAACGCACCCATATCCAAAAGGAATTAGGAAAAGAAAAGCAGTCCAACATTCTCTCCTCCCTTTCCTTTTCCTTTTGGGGTGCAGTCAAGTATTTGTATAGGAATATCTCTTTGCTTAGGTACGTTAAACAAGCCGGCCAGCTCAGGTGGCCCACGGCTTGGCCGGGAAAAAGCCCACATGGTGGCTCATTTAACATGGTCCAAGGCCCGGGCTGAGCCCCACAATTGGGGCACAGCCTGAGCCAGCCCGTCCCATGTGGCACACTGGGCAGCACGGGCTGGCCCCTGAACGCAGACCAAAGCAGAATGTAAATTTATGGGCCATCTTGGCCCGTAATACACCTGCCAGAAAGCAGGCTGAAGTAGCCTTCTTCTAACCGGCTGTATCCGTGTGGTAGGCCTGCCACGTACAACCATTTAAAGAAATAAAAATATTTTCCAAATTTTGAACACTTATCATTTAAAATTTAATTATTTAAATAATAATATAATAATTAAATAAAATTGGTCACGAGCAAATCCGGGCCCAGCCAGCTTGTCTAAGATCCGAGCTCTAGCCCGGTAGTCATGTTCTTGGAAAATGGCCAAGCTGAAGTGAGCCCAAAATTTAGGCTTGCGAGCCGGCTTGCTCAGCGTGGTTACATGCCTATCTCTGGTTAAAGTTTATGCTCCATAAATGAATCAAGGACGATATCATAAATGTCATGATTAAGATGCGGCAATGTCATGAGAGCACTTCTTCAATTGCGTTAACAAGATAAAGGTGGCTATGAAAAATATAAAGATCAGGATATTAAGACCCGATAAATGATAAGGGAACATGCAAAATATGAAGTGAAATGAAAAGAGGTACAAGAAAGACAAAATTTGGACAGTTCTATTTTTGTAAGATAAAAATAAATCAAGGTAACTGAAACCAGTAGTTACCTAAAATGATTTAAAAGCAGTTTTGTTAAGATAAATCATGTAGCTTTAGCAGATAAGAGGGACAAACACATGTTACAAAACAAATCATTGCCCAAGACGTCAATAGAGTACAACAGAGTTTGTCAACCCAAAACAGGAAAAGACACCACACTACTGACAATCAAGAACCTCTCTAGCTAATCTATAGACTATAGCAGTTAAAGAATGATCTGTCCAGAGTTAAAAATAATGCGTTTCTAGGTACATAATAATATTAAGATTTCAGACCATGAATAAAAGCAAAATTCATGTCTCAAGAAGTGATGCAAAATACCAGAAATCGAATTTTAATAACAAACTAAAGAACTTTATAGAATTACTATTATTCATCCCACATGGTACTAAAGTGTTGTGGACAACCCCAAGAAAAAACAAAATACTATTAGACACCTGATAAACATCTAGAGGAAAGAATTAACAGCCAAATTGATACCATACTGGGAAGAACTAGGCATGTTAATTTAGCTCACCAGCCACCGCAGGCCAATCTTGGACAAAAATTGTCAGAGTGAGTGGCTCAACAACACAACTATCATACAAAATCATTATATTGAATGCGATCTGACTGAACTTACCAATTAAATATTAAGTTATGAATTACTTAAATATAATTTCCTTTAGTGAAAAAAAAGATAGTAGGAAAGGAATAGTAAACAGAAAAGAAAAGAAAAATCCTAGAAATTATCAACTGATAAGAATACATAAACATCTAGAAGCAAGAACTAGCAAGGAAACATGGCAGGTAATGTGCAAACAACAGGCAACAAAATCCTAATGGAAATCGCTGTAACATTTAGAATGGTTCATATCCTGTCTCCTTAGCCCAGTGCACCTTTCAAATTTGGGAAGCCAATCAAAAGAAACCCCTCAACCTCAAAACTAAAGCAGCTAGTCTCAGTGCCACTTACAACATCAGAGTAATTTCAATTGCTAACCTGTAACAAATTCTTGTGGCTGGAGCTTAAGTAGCAAAATAATCTTGGAAAACAAGGGGGTCAATACAAGAACTGAAACCTGCATAGAGAGAGAGAGAGAGAGAGAGAGGGTCCATCATCAAGACACCTAGTAAGAAATCCACAAAAAATTTTATTTTTATGCAAGAAGGCACTGCAAACTTGACATAAATGCATTCCTTAATTATTACATCATTTCGTGGATGCTTGTTTCCTAGTATATACTGAAAATTATAAAATTAATTGCTCATGATATAAAAAGCTTATTGGATTTTTTTTTCCTATTATAAATTCGCAAATTATAAAAACTAGAATCAATCTTAATCACACAAGTCATATCACCCACAAATGCTTCAACTACTACTAATTTATTA
>CAVNYN010283385.1:0-117346 GCA_963692815.1 Nyctanthes arbor-tristis | reverse complement strand
CTCTAATTGTGATTGCGTGCTTATTTTCTATTGTGATATGTAATTCCCTTTTATGAGCCTGATCAACTTGTAATTGCGTTAGTGAATTCGTGAGGAAACCGAGAGGTAAGTCACCAATTTAGCACTTCAATAGAAAACATAAATTGCATAGAAGATAGGGATATCCTTTTATGATTTGTGTGACCACAAAAATGGTTTCTTGTTAATTAATGCACTCAACTAGGTTAAAATTCACATAGAGATATAGTGGGTTTACTTGGTTGGGTAGATTTGAATTTGCTCGAGAGAGGCTTTCAATTAAACTTGTGAATCTGGTTTTGAGCACGTGATGATGAATTGTCATGAGTGGGATTGCATAGTTGGAACGCCTGTTTATTGTGGATTCGTGAGTCTCAACGCCTTCATTCATATATTTTCTAGTTGCTTCTTAGATTAAAATAGATATAACATTTAATTATTAGTTTAAACAATCCCCTTATTCTTTTACAAACTTTTAATTTTCTTATTCAACTGGTGTGAAATTAACTCAAGTGAAATAGGTGACAACTTTCCCTGTGGGATCGATATTCGAGACTCTTCTAGTCCTATACTACTTGAACGATATCGTGCACTTGCGATTTCGCCTATCAGTTGTCTCACAATAAATTCTACAAAGATGTCTTGCAGGACAAAACTTTGTTTCCCAGATTGGTAAAGTAGAGTCTATCTCAATGTAGAAGCCATTGCCTTGATTAGCTAAGATATATTTTTTCACGTTTTGGAGAGGAGGATTAATTTTAATCTCATTCTCTTTAGTGAAATGTATCAAAGAGAGTAACCCATAATCCAAGAGAATTTGGAGTGTAATTTTAACTCCCTTAAAGTGGATATTTCAAATGTATCCAAATTAATTTGGCCTGATTTGAAACTAAATGTAATCTGGCATCTACAGAACCTTATAGGACTTTGTTTAGAGAAAACCAGTTTATCCTTGCATTCAAGATAAAAACTTCGACAAGGAAGAATACTGTTAACATGATAATACCACATAACATTCATCCATTGTGCATTTAGATTAAGCTTTTCAACTTGTTCTAAACACTCTTGTAAAGTGATAAACATTTTCTCATGTTTTCCTTATAAAAGGTCAACATAGTGAAAAAATTATGGAATAAGGATCTGCTTTAGCTTAAGATTTTCAGAAGCAGGAGCAGTTCCAGAAGTAGAAGCTACTTGTGAATAGCTCTGTAAAGTGAGATGGCTCCGTTGTGGATTTTTCTCAACTTTGGGTGAAATGGAGAATTTTTCTTAACCGTATAACTCTTTCATTGCTTTTTCAGCTTCTTGGAAGGTTGTATGGCCTTTGTAATTTGGTTTCCCATACATTGGCTTAAATGTTTTTATAAGATCTTGTATTTCTTCCATTGTGGAGTAGATAGCAAGTCACAGCTATTGAAAAGACAATAACATGAAACTATATTAAGTGAACTAATGTCTTTAGAATGAACATTAGATGCTTGTAAGTACGACAACAAATAGTTGAGAACTATAAGTTTCTAATACCTTCCTTCTAGAAGAGCAGGGAGAGTCCAGATATTGTCAAGAAGGCATTTCTGCACTTCCATAAGTTTCTTCCTTTCTGGAGCTTTGAAGCTGTTTGCTTCTCCAACAAGTGGAAGACTGTGTTTACCAAACTGCACAATGGCTTGAGTGGCAGCTATAGGGATGAGAGTTCTTTTCTCAGTAGTCTTTGCCTTTTTAGGAGGCATAACTCCTTTGTCCAACTTTATTGGCTCAGCTGAAATTAACAATAGAAGAACAATCTAAATTGTTAATATGTTTAGGTTTGTAGTAAATAATAAATCTTTATAGTTTTCAAGTAATTTTAATTTTCTTGATAGAAAATCGGCCACAGAATTGTTATTTCCTTTAATGTGTTTCCATTAATTTTGAGACCAAGATTAAGGACATATTCTCTGAATTTCGACCATCAGTTGGCAGAGAGTTTCTTTTTTGACTTGGTGTTGGCAAATTTTACAATTGCCTCACAGTCTGTGTGAATCGTTATCTACTTCTTAGCCAAGAGAAAAAGAGCAAATGATTCAAGTACATAGATTATGGCTAAGACTTCATATTCTAATGATGTTAAGTAGTCTGATTCTTTGTAATTGCTAGAGGCAAATCTACAAATTTTCTCATCAGACTTAGGATCTGTTTCCTTCTTTTTACAAAGAAGTATTCCTCCCCATCCTTCGTTACATCCATTAGTTTCTACAATAAGGTCCTATGAGCCTTGAGAGATTCTTGAGATATGGTCTTGCATAATTCACCGTTCCAAGAAAGGATCTCAATAGTTTCTTGTCCTCAATTTTGTCTGGAAAAGCCAGTACTTTTTCTACAATATGAGGCTGTAAAGTACTAGTGCCGTTTCCAATTTCTGCTCTAAGGAAATTCAATGTGATTCTTGAAGAGTTCCATTTCTTTCTGGAAAACACTAAACCATGTTGTTCAAAAATGGGAAACACGGTTTTTAAGTGTACAGTGTGATCTTTTTTAGTTCTAGAGAACACAAGAATGTCATCAATGTAGACACAAGTAAATGTTCAACAGGGTTCAAATGCTAAATCCATTTTCCTTTGGAAAATAGAAGGTGCATTTTTTAGTCCAAATGGCATTACTAACCATTCAAAATGACCCAGTGGTCATGAAAAAGCTATCCAATTAATAGAACTCTTCATGGATACTTGCAAAAATCCAGATTTCATGTCAAACCTAAAGAACCATGTTCGACCTTGGATTTTGTTAATGAGAGTATCTTATTAGGGATACAGTACCCATCATCATGAGTATTGTCATTAAACCTTCGATAGTCAAAGACCATCCTTGATTGTCCTCTCTTCTTTTTAGAATATTTTTGAACAATAAAGGCCGGAGATCGATGTCTAGAGGTGGACCTCTTAATTACTCCTAGTTTAAGTAATTGGTCGATGTGCATTTGGAACTCATTTTGTTCCCACTTGCTAAATTTAAAATTGGGTGACGTTATCCTGAGATCCAGATTGATAATCCCAAGTTTACATTCGGTTTTATTATTTTTCCTAAATTTAATAGGATTTTCTCCTATAATTTCAGAGTATTCTAACCTTTTAACAATAACATCAATTTCTTGATTCGTTGAAAGGAGTCTAATAACCTTATTATTTTGAATAAGGTCCTAAGGTTCTGAATCAAGTAGGTTCCTTTATATCATCTTCCTCTATGAGTTCTTGTAAGAGAGCTTGGATTTCTCTTTCAGAGTCAAGTTTCTCAGAAGTTTTCCTTAGTTTGGGAGTAAGTTTTGGGAATTCTTGTTTGTAATATTTGCATTGTCCTTCGATGGGACATTTTGCAGTCGTTAGTATCCTAAGAGGGAGAGGAGAGAATTTTTGGAGATTTTAACCTCCCACCAAGCTCCATACGCACATACTCTGAAATGACTGGAGTGAGGGTAGATCATTTGCTTATTAGCACATAACCTCTGAGTACGACCATACTTCCTTGTTGGGAATAGATAAAATCTAATCCAAGAAGTATTTTAATGTGTTTATGCTTTAGGTGTGAAACCCAAGCATAGGGTAAGTGAAAATCCCTAGACCATTCATTGTAGTTGTTTTGGAAACTAAAATGAAGGTTCTTACAAAGTAAGTCCGTCCTTGTTTTTGTTCCATCATACTACGTTGAGATTTTAGGATAATCTGCAACTTTAACATATTAATTTGGCACAAGTCCCCTATCAATAGCTGTTGAAGTAGCACTGGAATCTAGTAGAGCAACATCTTGTTCTACGTGAGATCCTATGCATAATTTAATAAGTATAAGAAGGTCTTTAGGAGTCTTCCGATCTCAAATTAGAGATATCTCTGCTTGATAAGAAGAAGAGTTTTGTGTTACTTGAGCAAGATCTAAAGGGAAAGAACTTGTTTTCAGCACAAACTCTTTTTCTTTTCCTTTTTGGAGGGAATTAAAGTTTGATTGTAAAGTACAGAGACGATTTTCAAAGTTTCCAAATCGTATCTCAAGGTTTGACAGTCTACTTTCAAACATTTGTGGTTGTTCATAGGTAGAATGGCCAAACTATGGAGCTTTTGGTACTTCAATCCCAAATAAGTATTTTATACAAAAAGCACATATTTCTAGCAAACAGTTTTGATATTTGAACCTGTTGTAGAAAGCTGCATACCAGGGGCAATTACAACATTTAACATTATCACTGCCATTCCTGTGTTTCCAATTGTGACGACATTCATGAAGAATATCTGGTGGTTGATTGTAGGATATGAGATTATCAAATGTCATACAATCAAGTGAAGTAAATAAATCATCATTTTCTTCATTAAGTTGAAAATGTGATTCAAACCCATATAAAGAATACTTAGAAAGTAATTATGTATGTTGGATTTCTTCCTGTAAAGGTGCATATGAAGTTTGCTCATTTAGAACTCATTGTTCTTCCACTTCATACCCTTCCAGGCTACAAATACTATAAATTTCGAAAGATTCAAAAAATCTGAAGATATGGGTATGACATCTTCATTAATAGTATTTATCAAGTATGCTTCCCTAGTAAAAAAAATTATGTTTATTCGGGCACTTAGAACTTAAACGATCAGGTGTTTGGCAAGCAAAACAAGAGTATCTCGATAGACTTTGTCAGTTTTATGTTTTCTGACATGTTTGCCTTTATCAAGATATGTTTTATTCTTCCCAGACTTCCTCAAGTAATATTTCTTGGTAGGAGTTTTAGTTTTAGTAGAAGGTTTAGAAGCCTTTCTCTTAGACTGTTTCCTTTCAGGAGTGTCATACTGTTGAGGGGTATATATCTGGTTACAAAAACCATATATATGTGGCTTAAGATCCTTTTGGATTTTGATGTATGTACATCTTTTCTTAAGCTCGTCTATAATGGCAATGATTCTACTCCCAATGTTATCAACTTTAGGAGAGATATTTTTGCTTAAGTAGGCCAGCTTTATTATCTCCCGGCCCAAATTGATCTCTAATTCATGGTTCACCATAATTTCTACCATTCAAAATTAAGCTCCATCTCTGTGCTCTACTCGAACTCGATGTTGGTGCTTGGTTGCTTCCACATCGAACTTCCGAGTTGGGGTCTTCTTTCTACGACAACTGGAACTCATGGCGAAAATTAGTGGTTAAGTGGAAGCATGGAACTCTCTCTCTCTCTCTCTATGTTGTGCTTGTTGTACCACATATCCACTCTCTAAGGTAATGAGCTTTAATTAAATTATGAGCATTTTTCGTTTTATAATTTATGCTTGAAATATGATTTACTTAATGCGTTTGATGTGTAAACTGTAAGTCCTAATTTTTAGTTTATGCTTGAATTTAGTAAAGACCTGATAGATTGTTTATACTTGAATTTAGTAGAGCTGATTATTTATACTTGAAATTAGTAATGCTTATTATTTAATAACTAGATTTTCACCCATGCGGTGCACGGGAAGAAATCATCTCAGATTATATATATAAATCGAAATACGAAAACTTAAATAATTTTCTATTATCTATGAAGAATCATAATCTAATGAACCGATTATATTAAACTTGATGTTGCAATCACTTCGCTAATATGGTATTATCGTTATAAATGATAATCAATTTATCAAAACCCATGTGATATGTTAAATTCTCAACACTCTTGCTCAAGGGATTCTCCACTCCTACAATCCCTATATATACTCAAAAATAAATACAATCAATTATTTTTACTTTGGAATAATCATATATAATTAAATTTAGATTTATAACCAATATCTATTTAAAAAAATGAATTTTTAAACTAATATTATTGCAACTTGATCGAGAACCAAATTCAATATAATTCCACGAAGTCATCATTTTTTCAATAAATTAAAATACCAAATTGTGCACATTATTTTCTTTTATTATGTATGATTAACTAATAAATATACATCCTTTCTTTTTTCTTTCTTTCTTTCTTTCTTTTTTAAATGACAAAAAGATTTAAAACAAAGGCATGGGAGGAAAGAGATTATTACAAGTGCAAAGGTAGTGGATTTTTTACAAATTAATTAATCTATATCCAAGTTCTGCAACATAAATGTAATGTAATAAAAAAAAAGGAAAAAACCATTATAATAATAATAAGGAGAAAAGGTATAAGAGGCAAAAATGGGTGAGAGTTGATAAAAATAATCCCTACTCGCTTCATATACATCATTGTGAAATTCAAATCAACAAAAATACCATCTATTAGAGAAATAAATAGGCGTAAAATACATACACAAAACTACAACTATTACAAGAAAACTAATATGTAGACTTTTATTTACTATTCTAAGTTCAAAGCACATCCTAACTACGAAAAATAGAAAAAAAGGGGACAATTACAATTTTCTTTTAAAATGTAATAACCGCAGCATATACAATATATATATATATATATATATTGTAAAATTTATTTTGGAGAGAACACACTATCCACCAAATACAGTTGAAGTCTTAGCTCTCATGCAACCCTGTAATCACATTGAGAGCATTATTTAACTCAATTCAATCTATTCATCCAACCAAGTAATAAGATGTGCATCCCAAAAAAGGGGGGAAAACAAATTTCAACACTTATATGCACATAAAAAGAAAATCAAAAAACTTTAGAAATATTGAAAAATATATACTTACATAAGGGTACCCCATAAGAGCACCAAGTTCCATTCGACCATCAAGTTACATAGGTAATTTCCACATTTAGTGTAGATAATGCAAAGTAAGAACTCAACTAAAATAAGAAAAAAATAATTTAAACAATTAATATATTATATCAAACTCATTTAACAAAAATATAAGAATAACATAATGAATGTGTCACCTAAAAAAACATATAATATATATCAAAAACGCATTAAAAAAAGAGAATATATCTAACAATTCCATTAAAAAATTAATTGAAACTCCAAAAAACGCATTAAAAATATAAGATATATTATAATTTGCAAAAACAAATAAAAGCATTATTAACATTCAAAAACCCTAAGTCGCTAAGATAATATTTTAGCATTGAAATTCCTAATTTGAAACTTAACAAAATCTAAATGAAAACTATAATTTTTTATCTAAGTGAAATTTTATAAGGTCATTTTAACCAAATAATAATGTAAATTTGTTATTATCTTGTTAAGATAATTATAATTTATAGTAAATTTTAACTCGATTGTTATCATTAATATAAATTGATATAGTTTTATTTTTTTACACTAATTTAGAAAAATGATATTGTACGAAATAATTAATAGTTGAGCCATACAATATAGTCTAAAAACACTTTTTATTCAAACCCAAGAAAGCCAGACAACATAAAAATTATATAAATTAATAATACATAAAACTAATCATATGTTTTTTTGAGGAAAATTACTTATTAATATTCGTACTAGGAAAAATTAAGAAAAATGTACAATTATAATTTTCAGCTAACTTAAACTAAAAATATATATGTTTAATTTATATTAATTATAAACTATGAATTTTGAGGATATATGGGCACTTATAAATTAGTTAGTTTATTATTATAATTTGCTACTATAATTTGTTATCTAAGTGAAATTTTATAAGATTATGTTAAACAAATAATAATGTAAATTTGTTATTATCATATTAAGATAGCTATAATTTATAGAAAATTTTAGCTCGATTGTTATCGTTAATAAAAATAGATATAATTTATTTTTTACACTAATTTAGATAAATGATATTGTACGAAATAATTAATAGTTAAGCCATATAATATACTCTAAAAATATTTTTTATCCAAAACTAAGAAAGCCAGACAACATAAAAATTATATAAGTTAATAATACATAAAAGTAATTATATGTTTTTTTAAGGAAAATTACTTATAATTATTAATATTCGTACAATGAAAAATTAAGAAAAAGATACACTTATAATTTTCAGTCAATTTAAACTAAAAATATATATGTTTAATTTATATTAACTATAAACTATGAATTTTGAAGATATATGGAGACTTATCCATTAGTTAGTTAATTGGGTAATCTATAATTTAAAAAACTAAATGATGATAATTATATATTAGTTACTAAATGGATAAGGAAGAAGAGAATAAAAAATTGAAAAATTCATAAAACCGTAGGAGTTACCGTAATATAATATAAAATGTCATAAAAAACCCTGATAACAAACCTTTGGAGGGAAAACTGTAGTACAAAGATACCACAGACTAATCTCCTTTAATTAATATATAGATATAGATGCCCTAAAAATATTTAAGCCATACTAAGTTTATTTAGTAAAACTTGTATTTGGTAAAGCCCTAAAATTATTTAGTAAAGTTGGAATTTTGTAAAGCTGATTATATTATCTCTTTCATAAAATTTATGACTAGCAACTGTCTAGTTAAAAAAAAAAAAATTCTAACCGTAATAGGTAAAAATCCTACCTAGTTATGCCGTTGCCCTCTTGCATATGTAATCATCTGCTTGTATATTGTATTTATTTGATCTGAGACATGGTAAATTTATTGTATCTAAATAGTTGTTGACACGTATAATCAATTGCATTTATAAAATCAAAGGAATTTAATGCATTTGTAAGACGCTATTTTAACAATTTTCTCAATCCCCAACCAGAGGGGAAATTTAACAATTTTCTTAATCCCCAATCTAGAGGGGAAAATCGCAAAGCAAATTTGAAAGATAAAAAAGGTACCCCTCTGGTATTTTTTTTTATTATAATACATAAGGAGGATATAGGGGAGAGGAAGGGAAATAGGGGATGATAGGTATGATTCAAATTCGAGATCTCTTGTCCGCAATATAAATATCTTAACCATTGTATCACTTGTTCTTCTCTTAATAAAAAGTGCATTGTTGTTTTATCACATATATTCTGATGAATTCTGCCACTTATAGAAGTTTTTCTACAAATTTTTTTTACACAATTATGTGGCAGTATCGTCTTTAAACTATATCACATCATATCACTTTTAAATATGTGGCTATCACATGAGCTAATGGTGTATATCCATAAAAAATAATTTGGGATCTTAAGGTAATTAGGTAAACTCTATGAACTATTTGTTGATATACACAATGTGAACTAATTGTAAAACAAGGTATAAATCAATATTTTGATACAATTACATATTTTAAAAGAAAATTATGTGAAAAAAATTAACAAAAACTAGAAAATGTGAAAAAAAATACATACATCAAACCGACAATCTGCCCCTTGATATCATTATCGATAATGGTGAAATTGGTTTACAAATGACGAACTAGGAAATCTTGTAAAAGTTTAATTCAACAAGCTTAGAGAACACCCAAAATCAGTGAGATCAAAGGAAGTTTAATCAATTGGCATGTAATCACAAATTATGCCTTTAAACCCACCAAAATGACGGAGCCTAACCCCCAAGTAAAGTAAGCTAGGCCTGTGAGCTCCCAATTAAGGTAAGCTAATTATATGGGCTCCTGATTAAGGTGAGCTATTTATGTGCATACTTTTATATTCATACCATAAATCATATAAGCACATGCATAGATCCATAACTTGCAATTGCATCATATCTTTTATAAAACGTGCACATATAAATTTGAAAACAACTTTAATAAGGAAATCAACCTTAGTTCGCTTTCCTTTTGAGTTTGAGAAATTGGGGGGTCAATTATGAGTCAGATTATGCGCCTTGTCAAGCAAATAAATAATTAAATATTAGAAATTTAAAAATGTTTAAAATTGAATAAAAGCGTAAATAAATCGTGAAGGTTGAAAGTTTTGGACTAAATCATAAAATTTGGAAACTCTAGGGTTGAAGTAGAGTTTTCCGGAACTCTTAGGACGGAAATGGAGTTTTTGAAAAGATGAGGGACTAAAATCGATAAGACTAAAACTTTTGAGTCAACTCAAACACCAACAGAGCTATAGGGACTGAATTCACGCAGAACAAAACTCAAGGACTAACTAAAGGCTTTGAATTGAGCTGAGGATTAAAATGATCGTGATTCAAACTTGGGGACTTGAGGTGAAAGGGAAATAAATCAAATCCCTAACTCAACCTTCTGTCCCAAAATCGAAATGAAAGCAGAAAGCTGAGAGGGACGGTGGGGTTCAATGCGAGCGAGCGAGAGAGAGAGAGAGAGAGTCACGGTTTGGGTGTAGGTCGAGTTCGACAGGGCGAATTGGGTCGCGAGATGGAGGTCACAGGTTCGAGTTTGGGGTTCAATTTCCGGCCAAGAATTGAGTTTTTCGGCTAAGGTAAGTCATGGGATCTTTGGCTTTTGATTTCCTTTGGGGTCTATTGATGGGAAAATATAAGCAGTAAGGGGTGGCTCAGTGGTGGTGGCAGTCGACAGTGGCTACAGCCATGTTTATGCCCTTCTGTATTTTTTTTTCTCTTTTGCTTTTGATTTCTGGTTGGCATTGTGGATTCGAGGAAGTTTGGCAGAAAAAGGGTGGCTGATTCTTTGGGCAGTCACGGCTGGGTGTGTATGTGTATCCGTGTATGTATATGTGTTTACCTATATAGATTCTGTGTATGGATAACGAACTCTGTTTTTTCCTGAGTATGTATGAATATGTAAATGTGCAGAGAGTGGAGTATGAATGAATTTTCTCTGTGAATTTTGTGTGTATGAGACGCATGGCTTAAATTTTGAAATTACTTGTAGAAATTTCGTGTAATTTGGCAGAGAATGGGAGCGTATTTGAGTGTATGAATACAACTTGCTCTCTTGCTATGTGAATACCAACAGGGGGTCTATGTCTATACAGACATTCGCATATGTATACAAAAGAAACATGGGGAGATGGGGAAATCAGGTAAGATCTTATGTTGCCTACACTCTTTGCCTTTGGAGGTTCTTCCGTTCTAATGGCAACTTCGGTTACAGAATTTGATTGCAAAATCTGATTCCTCAACGTGCCTCAAACTTTAGTAGAATTGGTCCAAGGCCTGTTTATTTAGGCTTAACTCGAAGTTGGGCTTAGAAGGTTTGGGCCTGAGAGTTAAGGTCGGGCTTCAGACCTGGGCTCAAAACAAAATTGGCCTAAAATATCCAAGAAAAGAAGATACGTTTGGGGCTTGAAATTTTTAAATTCTTCGACCCGGATGAATGAGAGTTGAGCCTGCTTCACTGAAAATGAACAAGAGCTTGGACTTAAATACAAATTCAGGTTTTTAAAATTTATTTTGCAAAACTTTAAGATTTGGGCCGAACACAGAGAAATTTTCTCTGATAACGAACGCAAATTATTATATGGGACTCGAATTTAATATTTGGAAACAAAATCTAATTAATCATAAACTTCCTGTAATTGTGAGCAATATTTAAAAAAAAATAATGGATTAAGGCGGTAGCGACATGCCCAAATTCTTTAAAAATATTTTAAAATAGAAATTTTCAATTAAGAAAATTCCGGTCACTCCCGTCGCTAAAGCAACCGGTCAACAAGGGTCATTAGATTAGCGAATTCTGTTAGCGGGTCATATGCCCTCCTTGAGGCCTGCGACCTGAAAGACACGCCCTGACAACCTAGCGACCTGAATATTTCAGGACATTGGATAGCAATGCTACTTGATGAACTCTCCTTCGCCCCACATCTTTTTCCTTCGGTGGTATGGTTGCCAGGTCGCTCAAATAGCAATGAAGCGACCCCACGACCTTACGGAATGCCAGCTAAGCAGCTGCATGCAAGCCCACCCGTGGATCCTCCCCACTTGCGGTTGATTGGACTCTAGCATTAAATACTGAGGCGATGGTCATCTGCCCCATGCATGGTTTACACAGCAATTAGTCAAAAAGTAAGGCTAATCTCAGTGATTAACCCAATGTCCCATCTGTGGGTCGGCATTAAATGTGTGAAATCATTGCCCCATGGAAAAATGTACTATAAATAGAAGCTAATGAAACAGAAGAAGGGTTGAACACCCCTACTTCATTCTCTTTGTCTTTTACATTCTAACTCTCCTATTTATTATGAAAAACATTCCTTTCACTGGGTATTTACTACCTAAATTAATTCAAAAACAAGTTTCCCCCGTAAAGAAATTTCGTTTGTTGAGTCAATCCGATTTTTGCATCAACAAATTGGCGCAATCTATAGGAAACTTACGTATAAAGGCTTAATAGAAATCAGTTTCCCGATAAAGAAACCATACTCCGGTAAAGATTATAAGTCAGAGACGCTTCCAAAGTCAAAGAACAAGGAGCAATGATGTAGGTTTGCCTCTCAAATTCAAGAGGCACTGAGGTATGGCAGATCGGAAGAGCGTCGTCACGACTGGCTACTCAATCAGAGGCAGAAGTGCTGAGACGGCAGATGGAAACTCTCG
This sequence comes from Nyctanthes arbor-tristis, assembly GCA_963692815.1. NCBI lineage: Eukaryota > Viridiplantae > Streptophyta > Magnoliopsida > Lamiales > Oleaceae > Nyctanthes > Nyctanthes arbor-tristis. The sequence goes on along the minus strand of CAVNYN010283385.1, from coordinate 104,994 downwards.
CTCAGGAGGTCCGGCGACTATAGTAGCAAAACCCGCTGGCGCTCCTACACAATATGGTAGAATCCTCCCTTAGTGACTCATCCTGAAGAGCCGAAAATGTGAGAAACTCCCCTATGAAGGAAAGCCCGCCGAAGGCACACGTAAGAAGGATACTTAGCTTTACCCCAGCTCAAAATTCTGGCCAACCTACCACCGGCGTGCATGCCATGCCACTTCCGCCTAGAAACACGATAGAAGGCAGCGTGTTCTTGAGGTTAAGCCGTCAACCCTAGTAAGGCCCTAGGCAGTCTAGGTCACCGGAGCCCCTGCGACCTAGAGAGGAAAGGCAAGGAAAGAAGAGGCCAATGCCTATTCTCCAGTACAGTTACACATCTAGTTCACCACTAAAGACTCCTTGAGGTCAACAGAACACTCCTCAACAAGACCTCGAGCTCGACAAGCTAAGAAGGTGACTTAGCGACCTTGAGCAGAAGTAGCATAAAAGGAAAGAGGATGACAACTTCTGGGGTAGGCCTTCTCCCTTTGTTCCCTCCATCAAGGAGGCGCCATGTTATCCAAAATGAAACTACCCTAGATTGGAACCTACAATGGAGAGGCAGATCCTATCTCTCACCTCCACAAATATGTGGTTTGGATGGAACTCCAAAATGAAACCGTAGCTGTGATGTACAAAGTCTTTGTGCTTACTATAGAGGGAAAGAGGGAAATGTGCAGAGATGGTACGAGAACTTGACCCCAGGATCCGTACATAGCTGGGAGCAACTTTCTTATGAGTTCGCGACACTGTTCATGGGATCCAAAGCTAGAACAATACCTAAAGAGATGTTGGGAACAATCAAACAAGGCAAGTTAGAGCCACTGAGAGGCTACCTTGATCATTTCAACAAACAGGTCGTGACGATGGAAAAGGTGGCAGACGAATCACTTCTTATCGCAGTTAAGTCAGGGCTCTACAAAGACACTTGCTTTTTGTGGGCGATGCATGAGGACCAACTATGCACCTACAAGGAACTTTTGAGGAGGGCCGAGAAGTACAAAAGCGCGGAGGAAGCCATTGAAGGCACCTCACAACCCAATAAGCTCGCCAAGGAGGAAAAAAGAGGCCAAAGAGCAAAAAAAGACCATAAGAGGAACGAAGGATAGACGGTCCAATTGATGCCTTTCACCAAGCTCAACGCCTCCATCGAGCATATTTTCATCCTTCTGCAGAATGACCCCTTCCTGCCCAAGGCAAAGCCCCTGAAGAAACCTATGAAAAACACTGATCAGTCCTAGTATTGCAAGTATCACAGGGCGATAAGCCATTACACGGATGAATGCCGGCAACTCAAACAAGAGATTGAGAAGTTGATCGAGTGAGGATACCTAAGTGAATACATAGAAAATCGCTAAGGGCAAGACAGACCAGCTCATCCCCAAGCAGACCTTAATGCCCAAGCTCCTCAAAACCGACCTTCGGCTGAAATCCGCACACGTGTCTGTGGAAACCACGGCATGGAGGGTTCTAAGAGATGGATGCGAGGTTTCATGCGAGAAGTCCAAAATTGCTATCACTTGTTCACGGCACAAGCTCCCGCCACACAAACCAGCTCGTTCACCTTTTGCAATGAGGAAACCTACGGCATGCTGCTCTCCCATGTAGACGCCTTTGTCATCACCATGCCTATTTCTAGAGTCAAAATCCGTAAGACTTTAGTCGATAATGGCAGCTCTGTGAACATAATATATTGGAAGACCTTTCAGCAAATGGATATAGATCCAAAGAACCTAAGACCCTATGGAATAAGACTTTAAAGCTTCATTGGAGACGTTGTGGAGGCTAAGGGTCAAATCATCCTCCTTATCAAGCTAGGAAATAAACCTTGTTGAGAAGAATCATGGTAGATTTTGTCATCGTGGATGTCCCCTTGAACCATAACGCCATCTTAAGGCATCCCATCTTGTACAAACTCAGAGCGGCGACCTTAATATTCCATTAAGTCATGAAATTCCCTAATGTTTATGGCACAGCTATTGTACTAGGGGACCAACAAACCACGCGAGAATGCAACCTACAGACGTGTGCTCTTCCGATCTCAAAAATCTAAACCATCGACCTCAGGGCTGATGAAAAGGGAATGTAGCATATAGGATATGCTACATTCCCTTGTCGAATCACTTGCTCGATTACTTGCCATTAAATAACTATTTAATACATTAGCAAAAAACCTTTACATTTAATTGAAATACACGAGCAAAAAGGCATATACGCCCCCACCAAGTCACCGAACAAGTAACTCAATAAGGAAGAATAGCATTATCCTAGAGCGCATTGACTCCAAGCACACTTGCCACAAGTTGAATATCAATCTCGAGGCCAGACCGGTTAAGCAGAAGAGACGACCTCTCAACAGCGAAAGATACGAAGCTCTATCTAAAGAAGTGGGCAAGCTACTTGGCAATAAATTTATAAGGGAAGGCTTATATCCTCAATGGGTGGCCAGCCCTGTCCTTGTTAAGAAGAACAATGGAACATGGAGAATTTGCATCGACTTCATAGACTTGAACAACGTGTGTCCCAAAGACAGCTTCCCTCTGCTAAGGATCAACCAGATAGTTGACGCAACAGCAAGCCATGAATTGCTAAGTTTCATAGATGCCTACTCGGGTTACCATCAGATACCCATACACCAGGATGACGAAGAGCACACTTTGTTCATAACTAACAAGGGATTGTATTGCTACAAAATAATGCCTTTCGGGTTAAAAAATGCTGGAGTAACATATCAATGTTTTGTAAATTCAATGGTTAAGGATCAGCTCGGGAAGACTATGGAAGTCTACGTGGACAACACGCTCGTCAAAAGTCTGCAAGCCAGACATCATATTGAGGACCTCGCCAAAATGTTCCAGGTCTTCAGAACTTACAAGATGAAACTTAATCCCAGAAAATGCTCCTTTAGAGGAACCTCTGGGAAATTCCTAGGGTACATGGTCAACCAGCAAGGGATTGAAGCAAACCCAGAAAAATTTAAAGTAATTGTAGAGATGAAAGCCCCAAAGATAGTCAAAGAGGTTCAGCGTCTGACTGGGCAAGTCACTACCCTGAGTCGTTTTGTGTCACGATCCACAGACAAGTGCAACCTCTTTTTTACATCAATAAAGAAATCCAAGGATTTAGTGTGGACAGAAGAGTGTCAGGCCACCTTTATGGAGCTGAAGAAACACCTCTATTCTCCCCCACTGTTGTCCAAGCTTCTGTTCTGTGAAATACTTTCCCTATACTTAGCTGTGTCAGAATCTTCCATAGTGCAGCCCTGGTCAAAATAGAAGGGGCAGCCCAGCTCCCCGTCTACTACGTGAGTGATGCCCTACATGATACAGAGCTCTGTATCCCCCCAGTGGAGTTGTGATGGCATCAAAGACTCTCCGCCCATACTTCTTGGAACACACCATCAATGTTTTGACTAATGCGCTTTTAAGACAAGTGCTCTAAAAACCTGACATCTTAAGCTTCTTGGTCAGATGATCCATTGAGCTCAGCCAATATAACATCAATTATAAGCCAAGAACGGCCATCAAAGGCCAAGCTCTTGCTAATTTCATCATCTATCTTATACCTTCTAAACCTGACCTGAGCTATCCAAAATCTATGACTCGGGAGTTATATACAGACGGATCCTCCACTAACCATGCCTCTGAAGCCGAAATTGTTCTCATTAGTCATTATGGGGCACCATCATTGTCAAGCCATCAAGTTCCGATTCAGTGCCATTAATAACGAAGCTGAATACGAAGCCGTATTGGCTGGTATTAGTTTGACAAAATCTATAGGTATTAGGAGGCTAATCATCAAAAGCGACTCACAGCCCGCTGTAAACCAAACTAGTAGAGCCTACAAGGTACGAAGTGAAAAACTCTCCTTGTACCAGGAAAAACTCGCTAACGGGCTCAAAGACTTGGAATGGTATGAAATCATGCAGATCGCAGCTGAGAATAGCCATGCTGATGCCTTGGCTAAACTCGCAACCATCAAGGAGTAGGAGAGCTCAACAGTATTCCAATCAGAGAGCTCGCTAACTCATCCATTGATAAAACAACAATAATGTCGCTAGAAGTGAATCAGGCTAGCAACCGGATGGATACCATCATCCAGTTCTTAAAGGAAGGAATAGACCCTCTAGGAGTGGAGGCTAAAAATTTCAGGCACCGAATCGCCATGTTTACGATTGTTGACGGAATTTTGTGTAAGAGAAGCTTCACAGAACTGTTGCTTGAGTACCTTACACCGATCGAATCGCAGGCTGTATTGGAAGAGATACACTCTGGGGTGTGTGGAAATCACTCAGGAGGACGATCTCTTATGTACAAAATTTTGAGACAGGGATACTTCTAGCCCAGACTTATGAAAGACGCCATTGGCTTTGCTAAAGCTTGTGATAAACGTCAAAGGTTCGCCCCCTTATCGAAAGCCCGCCAGAGGAGCTGACCTCAGTAGTAGGGCCATGGCCCTTTGCTAAGTGGAGGATAGACCTGATTGGCCTAATTTCAAAAGGGAAATGAGGAAATCAGTTTGCTACCATGGTCGTGGACTATTTCACAAAATGGCTGGAAGCTGAAGCACTAACACCATTATAGAGCAAAAGATGACCGGTTTCATCTGGAAGTCAATTATTTGTAGATTCAGAGTCTCCCCATGCCATAGTCACAGACAAAGGCAAACAATTTGATAACTCTAAGTTCAGAGATTTTTGTGAGGAGTTGGATGTCAAAAACTTGTACTCGATTCTCTATCATCCATAGGCTAACAGACAGGTCAAGACTGTCAACAAGATTATCAAGCAAACCTAGAAAAGACGACTATAGGCCCTGAAAGGGAGCTGGGCGGAATAGCTACCTGTGGTTCTATGGTCCTATCAAACGACCTGCCAAACTGCAACAGGCGAAACACCTTTCTCCCTCACATATAGAGCTGAAGTACTGATCCCACTTCCGATCTGCTGGAAGTCCCTACTTTCAAGTTGATGCATTTTAACAAAACAAGAAACAATGAGTCACTTGCCTCGACCTATTTATCAAGAGAAGAGAACTGGCAGAAATTAGAAATACAGATTACAAGCATAAATGTGCCAAGTTCTACAATGCAAAAGTCTGAGTGAGCAAGTTTGAGGTAGAAAACCTTGTCCTCCATAAAGTCTTCCTTTCAACTAAAGAACCAACTTTCGAGAACCTTGGGACCAACATGGGAAGGCCCATACAGAGTCAGGAGAATCTATTGAACGGAGCTTACGAGCTCGAAGATATGCAAGGGATAGAATTGATGTACTGATGGAACGTAGAGCATTTGAAGAAATATTACCAATAACTGGGTATTCAGCTCTAGACTTTTTAGATCACCTTGAAAGAGTTTTTGTACAATGGCTACCAGGTCATGACTAGAAAGTTAACAAATCCACGCAAGCTCTAAATATCCAGATCATAATTTTGCTACCTAACATCTAGCAACATTTTACATGATGAATGATAATGTTTGTTTACTTTCCCTAATATTTACTCTTTTATGATTCCATATGAACCAATAATGGTAAAGTAAAAAGTACGTGATCAACATTGGAACGAGATTCCAACACGTGACTCCACACTTGTCAAAATTGCGACTAAAACGATCTGCCTTTAGTTAGCAACCTCGCACTTAAAAAGTTGGGTCCCGTGAACAAGGTTGAAACAAGCTTCTGGTCAATGACCTGATACTTTGACACACCAATTCACTTACAGCTCAAGGCAACAATGAGCTTCTTGTTAACGAGCTGACATTTTGTCCTAGGGATCGGTTTGATTATGTACTTACCTTTTTGACACATGCTCTGTTAAACTATTACATAAATGAATGAAACCCAAGTAAAGGGCAGACGACTAGGTTCAGAACCAGCTCCAACTAACGTTCTGACACTTGGGTAAGCCTCAACGCTTAAATGAAGTTATCTAGAACAAACTTCTAGTTAACGATCTGACACTTTGGATAAATTTTTGCCTAAGATTTTTCAAAAGCAACCACGCGCAAGAACGAGCTCCTTACTAGAGTTACGACTATGCTAGAAAGCTATCTAAATATTGCAAAAATAGTGAGCTGAAAGATAAAGAATTTCATTGGAAACAGCTGAAGTACAAAAGAAAGAAGAGATCGGAAGAGCAAGGGCTTAAGCCTAATTACTTGAGGACTGAGCCTCAGCGCCTTCTTTAACCGCAACCTCCACCTCCCCTACAGTCAGAGTTAGAGCCTCTATTCCCTGACCCGTAGGAGCTAAAATCTCTACCTCATCTTCCTCCTCATCATCCGAGCTCTCAAAACCACACAGCTCACGCAGCTTCAGAATTTGCTCCTTCAAAAAGGCCATATCATAGTCTAGTCACTATTTCACAACCTCATAAAAATATCTTTGGCTGTCTCATAGTAAAGGGTGTTGGTGGTGTCTTTGTACTCTTCTGAGGCCTTGTACATAGCCATAGCCTCTTTGTACCCAATAAGCTCGGTTGAGGAGGCCCTACTTCTTTCAAGGCCTGTTCGTGGTTTGACCTCTCTTTCCCTAGCTAGCTTTGGATGTCCTCACATTTCTTCTTCCAGCTTCCGATCTCGTCTCTGAGATCAGCGGCTTTCCCCCGCGAAACATGCAGCTCATGCTTATTCTCTCTCAAAGCCAGCTCCTAGCCTTCCCTGGCCTTGGAAGCCCCCGCGGCTTCATAAATAAGTTTCTTCTTCTCCATCAATGAAGCGACGTACACGAGCCATGGCGTACTCATGCAGCCTACTGACCTAGCCTGCACAGCCATGCTAACCTGCAAGGTTTCGGCCATTGAAGAGGTCGCGGTGAACTTGCCCCCATATCTTTGACCAACCATGCGCCGCATTGTTTTTTGACCGCAGTCTCAAAAGGTTTCTTGGCCATATTGAATTTAATCACAGCCTTTGGTTTCTAGCCAGAAACTGTCTTAAGCATGACCCTACGAGCTGGATCCACCGAGAGGAAGAGATCTTCTGCGAGTAGATTGAGGGGCTATTTTTCCTTGGCAGGACATTTCTCCATGCTCAGAGCTAGAGCAAGGGTCTAGAATAAAGCGTTGGGGCAGGCTACTAGATTACAAGCATGCACTTGATAGGTCGCTCAGCACCAGTGACCTCGTCTGTCAGAGCAAGTCGCTTGCCTGTGGCCTTCTTCAACCTAAGCTTTTTCTTCTCTTCCCTAAGCTTTTTCTTCTCTTCCCTCTTCTTCAACGCTTCAGCGAGCTACACAGGGTCCTTTATTTTTGGGCTTTTTTATAGGCTTCTTTATTTTACAACCATGTGGCCCTTTTCTTCTCTACCTCACAGACAGATCGCTCCTAACCCTTGGACAAGTAATTCTTACCTAAAAAGTAAGGTGGAGTACCAGATCGCGTGAATTGACAAGGTCATTCAGCAAAGGAATAAAACTACAATTAATTAGTACTAAAATTCACAAGTAATTAATTGTGGCAATGACTCACAATTATCTTTGTTGTTTGAGATATGTTCAATCCTAAGAACATATAGGCCGGTGCTTACCAGCAAGTCTTCGTTCGTTAGATCTGTGATGTGGCGATCTTTAGCTGGTAGTCCAACAACGGCCTCAACCTGTTCAATGAATGTTGTGCTCAATAGTTGACTTCGTGCTTGCTCGTCACGTTACACAAGAATGAACAAATTTAAGTATTAGCTATCTAGTTATGATAAAAAGACAAATTGGAAAATCACTTACTAGGCTATGAATAGCTCATGGGAACGCTTGTCTCCTTGTCACCTGGGGTAGGTGGGGTCATCTACTTCCCTATGACCAAAAACCAGCTATCTTTCCATATGGAGACAGACTCTGATACCCCTTGACCAGATTCCCCCAGAGGTAAAGAGCACCAGCCCTAGGCCGCACGACTATGTAGAACCACATTTTTCTCAATGGCGAGGCTTTCAGCAAGTAGTAAGAATTAAAGTCGCTGGGGCTTGGATAGCCCCAGCCTTTCCATTACCAAAAGGAAAATACCCCGATGACTATCCTCTAGATCAGCTAGGTAAGCAGCGAGGGAGCGACCTTCCATTACTGTAAAAGCTTGGTCACAGGCTGTGGGAGGGGGGACACAGAAGCTGGCCTTGAACATCTTCATATTGGTAGCCACTCACTCTAGTGGCGAGTAATGAGCCCTCTCTTCCGATCTAAGGGACCCAAAGTGCCACGCGGTTCTGCACACGATAGGTTTGCCGTAGCCTGTGAAGATCTTTCTCCTTTATCACAGAGGGGTAGTTCTTACACACCCATGGCAGATCTTTTTCACACACTATCCCCACTGGAGGCTGCCCAGTAGTAGTTGCGCCTTACTTTCCTTCCCATCTCCATCGCTCTTATTATCAAACCAATCAAACTGGACCTCTGGCACCACCTCTATCGCCGGCTCTCTGCTATCCTCACTCGAGATCGGAAGAGCGTCACTCTAATCTCCTCATGTCCTACACCCTCCAGCCAAAAACCACCCTCATGCTCCATTTCTCTCACAGATTGTTATGGAAAAACAAAGAAAAACTTTAGAAATACCCCCAAGCAATGACAAGAAGCTGTTACCTTCTAGGCAAGATAGACACAAAACGTAGAAACAACCTAAGGAATGTAGAAGAGCCTTAAACGCTCAAAGAAATCCGGGAAATACAATCGAAGGTACGCTAGAAAATAGTTGCAGAAGAAGATGGAAAGGAAAGAAGAAGAAATGGAGGCCAGACAGGGGCATAAATAAGATTGGGGGAGGTAAGGGGCAACAACCACGTGGTTGTATTGGGAAACGAAGAGACACAATCAAATTAATGATTGCCCCTTGCTCTTCTCTAAAATATGCTATTCCATTAGATGGGTGGCACGTGGCATCATGGGCAAGGCAAAATTTTTTGAAATTTGAAAAATTGACTTTAGGTGGCAAAAACACGAAAGGAGCAGCAGGCAAACCTTCAAGGTGGCTAACCCCGCAGGCCAGGGACAGCGACCTTGAGGGGGCATTTCGTGGACGCTTAAGCCACCAGTCAACAGGGGTCATCAGATAAGTAAATTATGTTAATGGGCCCTGCGCCCTCCTTAGGCCCCGCGACCTGAATGACATGCCCTGACAATCTAGCAAGATCGGAAGATTCAGGTTGCTGGATAACAAGGCTACCTGATGAACTTTCCTGTGGCCCACATCTTTTTGCTTTAGCAACATGGTCGCCAGGTCGTTCGAATGGCCAATGCAGCGACCTCATGACCTTATGAAATGCCAGCTAAGTATGTAAACCCACACACAGATCCTCCCTACTTGCGGCTGATTGGACTCCAGTATTAAATACAGAAACGGTGGTCATCTGCCCCATGCACAGTTTACATAGCAATTAATCAAAAGATAAGGCTAATCTCAGTGATTTGACCCCCATGTCCCATATGTGAGCCCGACATTAAATGCATGAAATCATTGCCTTATATAAAAATATACTATAAATAGAAGCTAATGAAACAGAAGAAGGGTTGAACACCCCTACTTCATTTTTCTTGTCTTCTACATTCTGACTCCCCCATTCATTACGAAAAATATTCCTTTAACCCGGTGTTTACTACCCAAATTAATTCAAAAACAAGTTTCCCACGCAAAAAAATTTTGTTTGTTGAGTCAAGTCCGATTTTTGCATCAACAGCTCTAAATAACATTACTCCATTGAGATTTAATGAAACAGAATGCATGTTGTTCTACCACAACCAAAAGTTCCAGATGTGGCTATGGTTAACCAAGAAGTATTGTAGTTACCAATACCGTCAACTAATGGACAAATGGGTTTCGAATTATCCACAATGGTTAATGAAAGGATCCAAATGTTTTTACTATTTAATGTACTTTCATCATCATCATCATCATCATCATCATCATCATCATCATCATCATCATCATCATCATCATCATCATGTTTTAGAACCCAAAGTTCTATTTGAAAGTAATTCTCGAGACAACATTTATAGTAAGGATCTCATTGATTCCATTGAGATTGCATTTCATGTTTGAAAGAGAGCAGTTCTTGTTGGCTATATATATTATGTTGCGACCATTAATAAGAGTCAATGCCATTCACTTTCGTATGTGACACTATTCCTTAAAAAGTCAATGTTTAGTCATGAGTAGCTTTATATTACAATGTGTAGAACTACGAATTGTACCCGTCTAAAGACATTGATATTCAATGACAATGGGAATTCAACTAACAAGACGACAAATACTGTGTCTAAATAGGTTTTTTATAATTTTGTAATAACTTTGGCAAAATAATTTATTTTTACAACTTAAAATGTTGCCTTATTCATTATTTGCTTTTTAAAGTTGTTTTATTTTAGTATATTTTGCTTTGTAAATAAAATGTCATGCATCCATGGGGATAACTTTATAAAGTGTAAAAACATTGTACGTGAAAACAAGAAAATTTTGTGAAAAGAATAATTTTATTTGAATAAAGAAAGAGACAAAGAGTATGTTATACTCTAGCTGACCTAGGCTTAAGAAGAATGACAGAGCTGAAGCTTATATGGGCAAAATGGTCAACAAAATTCAGAGCTCATCAGCTTTGACATCAGCTCGTTTATGATGAATTTGCGAACCTACGTTCTTGGACAGAGTAACCGTTCTGACCTCTGTGGGCATTGAGACAAATAGTGACTTGAATTCTTCATTGGAGATCCGAACGCTGCCACTTGGAAGCTAGTAATGGGAACATGTGTGTAAGTTCATGTCTTCCAATGTAATCATGTGATTATAATGTGTCAATAATTGTAATCCATTAAAATGTAGCCTATAAATATCCTAAGAATCCTCCGTTAGGAGGGGGAAGGAAAAAGGGAAATAAGCAGAGAGTCTAGTTTACAAGGAGACCATTCCAGCTATGTCAAGTTGTCAACAAATTGGTGCTAGAGGAAGGGCCGGTTAACAGCCACAATGGCTACTATGAACCGTCATTCTTCAGAGCCTTTGGAACATTGTTCCCCAGAAAGCCAACAACCTGCACCGTAACGGACTAAGGTAGCAGGGGCACTTACCTTTTCTCCGTTAATCAGTCTGTTACAGAGGAAATCTTAAAGTCTTAAAGTCCTTACAACACTTGAAAAAACTATTTGATCAATTGGAGCAAGGAAAAATGACCAGAAAAGTCGAGATGGTTCACAATGATGAGGCATAGTCCAATCAGCAGCTTTCTTAAAAAAACAATGAAGTAGAAATATCCTAAAGTACCAAAACTAGCTAAAAGTTATACCACAAAAGATATTTACCCATCTTGCATTTACCGTCTAGACCGCCAGATCAAGTAGATCCCCATAGGCGAAAAAAGGTAAAGTAAGGCTGATCTGGGTCCACAAAACATAACCATGCACGATCTGTCAAATCTTGTGCCGCTTTCCAAAGATGACGCCCCTTACTTTACAGAGGGATATGAGTCATTTCCATACTAAAAAAAAGTGCAATGAGTTTGACAGAATGCAATATCACTTAGTTAAGTTGGAGAAAAGAAATGGTGCCTCCCAACAACATTGGGGGGCATTCCTGCTAAGTAGCTTAGAGAGCTTCCCTCGAACTCTGTTAAGGGATAGGAGGAAATTGCAATGTTATTTTTATCCCAATTTATGCGATAAAAATATGGACGACCCTAAAAAGAAGTAGTGATAGTTAAACAGGGATCCGAATAGACTTTAAAGACGCACTTCAATAGATTTAATAAGAAAGTACTACAGACTGAGAAAGTAAATGATGATACATTGTTGATGGCTATTTTATCTAGTCTTAAATAGGAAAGTCAGTTCTGGTGGGCCATCTATGAGACTAGATCCAGGAGTTACCAAGAATTCCTGAAAAGAATGGAATGTTATATATCGGCATAAGAGGCTAGGGCCTTGTTGTCTACTTACCGCAATAGTTCCTGAGATGAAAAAGCTGGTAAAAATTTGAAGGAAGGCTTGGTAAAAATTTGAAGGAAGGCCTATGTTCCGATTCTTCATCTCAACACTGGGTCTTCTGATTAGCCAAGGCCTCTGCAATTTAGGACATAAACCTTTACCACCTTAAACAAAACCCCGAAAGAAATACTTACTCAAATTGGTAGGGAAGGAATATTACCTGACCTGAAGTCTATCTGAGCTTAATCGGAAAGATTGAATCAATCAAAGTACTATTGATATCATAGATCAACTGGCCATGAGACGTATGATTGCAGATATTTAAGGTGCGAGCTGGAAAAACTCATAGGGAAGGGTCATTTGCAAGTATGTTACAGCACTTAGGAGACCTGCCAAAGAAAACTCCCCAGCAGATCTACCTCCAAGAAACCCACCACTTCCTAGGGCAGACGACTTGGATTAGGAACAATCCACATGTTAGTCGATAATAACACAGAGAGCCTGCTATCCCAATAAAGAAGACACCAACTTCTTCAGCAAGCTTGGAATAGCTACCAGCTGTGCCACGTCAGTACAAGTTCTAATCTTGCAGTTGTTACTATCACTTTTTGTGAAAAGGATGCTTGAGAAGTGATACAACCACATGATGACCCTTTGGTGGTTACAATAAACACCGAAGGATATGATGTGTATCAAACCCTTGTAGATACAGGAAGTTTTGTGAAGGTAACATATTTGCCTGCTTTTCTGTGAATGGGGTTACATATAATGTAGTTATCTCCTGTCCCAACCAACATACAAGGATTCACATGAAACAGTGTGTGACCACTTAGTCAATTGGACTTGACGATTGAAATACAGGAATTTCCTTTTGTGCTTCAGATCTTAACTACCTTTATGGTGGTAGGCCTTAGGTCCAACTACAATGCCATAATACGAAAACCAATATTGCAGTAGTTGAAGGATGTTGTCTCTGTGTATTACATGTGCTTGAAGTTCCTAATGCCTTAAGGATCAACTACTATATGAGGGAATAGAAGGGAAGGATGTTTGGGCCAGAACAGTCTAAAACCTTAGCTAAGGAAATGGTAAAGTTACTTAGCAACAGCTTCATTCGAGAATCATTATACCCAGAATGGTCGCGAATCCAGTTCTGGTTTTGAAAGCCAATAGAACATGGAGGCTATGTATTTATTTCACTGGCCTAAATAAAGCATGTCTAAAGGACAGCTTTCAATTGCCCGATATAGATCGAATGGTGGATGCCACGACACGTCATGAACTTATGAGTTTTATGGAGGCATATTCTGGATACAACCAAATCCTTTTGGCACCAGAAGATGAGAAGTACACTTCTTTCTTCACAGATAGGAGTCTATAATGTGGGGTTGACATATCAATGGTTGGTTAACACCATGTTTTAGAGGTAGATTGGGAAAACTACAGAAGTCTGTGTAGACGACATGCTTGTTAAAGGTTAAAAGACAAATGAGAATCGGGAACCTATCAGAGATGTTTGATATCTTAAGAAATTATCGGTAGAAGCTGAATCCAAAACAATGTTCCTTTGGAGTCAACTCGAGCAAGTTCTAGGATACATGGTTAGTTATTGAGGAAAAGAGGCTAAACCTTCCAAGGCAAAAGGCTATTATTGAGATACCTACTTGTATGAAGGAGGTGCAAAGCCTTACTGGGCGAGTTGCAGTGCTCCATCGATTCATCTCACACTTAACAGATAAATGTCAACCTTTCTTCGAGGCCATAAAAAAGAACAAAGATTTTGTTTGGAATCTAGAATGGCAAGATATATTTGACAACCTGAAGAAGCATTTAGTAACTCTGCCGGTATTAGCCAAACCTGATCCACAGAAAAATCCTGTACCTATACCTAGTTATCTCTTCTCATACTGTCAGCACTGTCCTTGTCCAAGCTGATCAGAAGATCCAGCACTCGGTCTACGTCAGCTAAGCTTTACATGAATCTGAACTCGGTTATTCGTCTATGGAAAAGCTAGTATGCTGTATTGTAATGTCCACTAGAAAGCTAAAGTCTTATTTTTCAAAACGTCTCGTTGTAGTACTAATTGGCTATAGAACTAATTCCACATGAATTTAATTTAGCCCTAGAATGGCAATTAATGGTGAAGCATTGGCCGATTTTGTAGCTGAATTCACCCCACCATAAACCAATTTTATATATAAGAGCTTTATGTAGATGGCTCCTCTACATCCAACTGTGTTGGAGCTAGACTTGTCCTAATCAGCCCTGACAAGCAATATCATTGCCAAGCCTTGAGGTTTGATTTGCTAGTAATCAATAATGAGGCCGAACATGAAGCTCCTTTAGGGAGATTGAACATGGCGGATCTATGGGCAATTAATAGTAAATTAGGTGAAAGGGGAATTCCACATCAGAGAAGGCAATATGGAGGCATATCACCAACTAGTCATAGTAGCACTGAAAAATTTTGATAAAGTGGATATACAACAGATAGCTCGTGCTAATAGCTCGGCTTGCTACAAGCGAAAGCTCTTATACCCTAGCCTGTATAGCCATAGCTCGAGTACCATACTCTTCTATTGACAGTAATCAAGCTACTGTGTAAAACCTTGAAGGGGTACTATACAAGAAGGGGTTTGTAATACCTTTGCTTCGGTGTCTAAGTGATGAAGAAGCTAGAAAGACCTTGCAAGAAGTTTATCAAGAGGCATGTGAAAATCATCCTGAGGGGCAAGTTCTTGCCTATAAGTTGATTGGCAAGGATATTATTGGCCATCATTGAAGAAAGATGTTACTGAGTTTGCCCAAAGGTGTGATAGATGTTAATGGTTTGCTTCTTTGATGAGAAATCCTCCAATAGACCTGACCCAGTAATGAGCCCTTAGCCCTTTGCAAAATGGGGGTGGATCTGGCCCATTGCCTACTACTAGGGCGAATGTAAAGTATGTCATAGCAGCAGTGGACTACTTTACGAAGTGGGCTAAAACTAAGGGTGCATAATGAGCCGGCTGACTAGGGTGGCCTGTGGCTCTGCCTATAAAAAACCGAACCGAGCCAGCTCATGGCTCGTATAAGATGAGCCAGGGCTAAAAACGGGCTGCCCCATAATTACGGGCCAAATGCCGCGTGTACACGGGTTGTGAAAAGCCCATATTTGGGTCAAGTCAAGTCCAACTTACTTTTAAAAAAAAAAGGAAAAATGCAAAATTCATGACTTGACATGATGGCCTGACCCTGATGGGTAATAGGAGTCTCATCACCTATATCACGTGCAAATGAATCTAGGGAGTGTTAACTAAAAAAAATACAAAATTTTAAAATAACATATTTGAAAAAAATGTAGTTGGATGCCTAGCACCCAGTTAGACTACTTTGCGTGTGCATGCACACAAAGGAAATGTCAAATCATTCAAGATGAAAGTTTTGAATATCAGAATGTTCATCTTGAACATTGTTTCAATATTAAAAAAATAAGTATGAACAGTAAAAAAGGGTTATTTTTTGTCTATAAATTCTAACATTTTACAGTAACATTTTACATACAACTTAATTCAATGATATCTTATTTTCTCTTTTATTCCAATCATGAGATCAGCTTGTCAATTTTCCAGTATTAGAATCTAAATTCTTTTTTCTAGTTTCATATTTTCAACCTTTTACTTGAATTTAGTGTTACAAATGGAGTTTACCAACCAAATTGATAAACTTTTGGGTACTTCAAGCACTCTATTTGCCTATATTGCTTCTGAAAATCCTCCAATCGACTTGGATGCTACTCATCATGAAGAAGCAAAAGAAGCCAAACGAAGAAAAAAGGAATCATCTGATGCATGGCAACACTTTTCGCAAAAAAATGTTGGTACTCAAGGTGAAGTAGATAGTTTGAAAGCTTGTGTGCAAATATTGTAGTAAAGAGCTTAGTTGGAAACCCAAATCAAACATGTCTCATTTGCGTCCAAATGACGTGTAAAGTGAGGCTGATTGAAGGTGTAGACCCAAGACAAAGTCAATATTATTTGATGGCTCTAGTTCAGTTCTTTCCAGTTGGGTCTATTCTGAAGAAAGATTTCAAGAGGGACTCACTTTATATGTAGTTATAGAAGAAATGCCACTTTGTATGGTAGACTCTCCACAGTTCACTAAACTTGTGTAACAATCTCTCCAACCCAGGCATGAACCCTATTGTAGAAATACATTTCGTGCAGTTACTGTAAATTTATGTACTAGGAAAAAATTAAATGTCGTAGAAGCCTTAATAAACTTTAATAGTGTTATATCATTTACGTCTGATTTATGGGCTGTTTGAAACCAAAAAAGTAATATTGCAGCTACTGCCTGTTACATTGATAACATGTAGATTATCCATAAAAAAGATTATTACATTTAGAGTAGTATAATATTCTCATAACGCAAATAACATTTACGTAGTTTTGAAAAGCATTATAGATGAATATGGTATGCAAGACATGGTTAGAAGTTTTACATTTGACAATGCTAGTGTCAATAAATAAGTTGTTCAAAGATTTGTCAAGGAGATTCGTCCTGCATTTGAAGGTATTTTTTCCACATGCGTTTTATTTGTCACGCTCTTAACTTGATTGTTCAAAGTGGGTTAGAATACATGAAAAATGAATTGGCAAATATTAGACTAGTGATAAATTTCATTAATATGTCACCCTCTCAAAGACAAGCATTTATGAGTATGTATATACAGAATAGTATACAAGAGAAATCATTGCCCACTGATGTACCTCATAGATAGAATTTTACATATCTTATGTTACATTCATATTATAAATACAAAAAAGTTATTTCAGCATATTATAATGGTCAACAAACTTTTGGACATGACAAAAATTTAGAAAATTGGGAATGTTCTACTGCTTTTTCGATTATGGAATTTTTAAAGTCTTTTTGTGGCTACAAATGAGTTTAGTGGTGTTTACTACCCTATAACTGCACTTGTTTTATAACATATTTTCAAAATTGTAAAAATATTTAAATGTTATAGAGATCTACCAATTTTTGTTGATGTAATCTATTTAATGGAGGATAAGCTTAAAAAATATTGGGAGGAGTTGCCCCTGATGTATTTATTTTATCTATTGTGATGGATCCTCGATTTAATTTAAAATGTACTAACTCTCTTGTAAAAAGAATTAAGCAGAACTTGAATTTGGGTTTTTCCCCTCCAAAAATAGAAGATTGTTTATTAGAAATGTACATGCATTATGCTGCATTGGGAAGGTCAATATAATAATTCTTCTCAAAGTCAAACTTCTTATAGTGATGAACCTTTAAATGAGATATGAGAGTTTTGAGATACAAATGTTCCTTCAACTAATTATAATTCGTATGAGCATGGCACAGTAAGTGTTGCTAATACAAATAGCAATATTCCAGCTGAGTTATTTTTATATTTTCAAGTAAATGTTCGTAGTGTTTTATCATCTAAAGAAGTGGAGTCGTTTGATGTTCTAAAATAGTGGAGGTGTAATGCAAGGCATTGTCCAATTATATCAAAAATTACACGTGATCTACTAACTCTTCCAGTGTGATAGTATCTAAATCCACATTTAGTTTAGGTGGTAGGATATTAACCGACGAATGATTAAGACTTAAAGAAGATATATTATAGACTCTAATATGTCTAAAAGATTAGGAATCTTGAGAATTACATAAGACATAAAATGGATAGTATTAGGGGTGAACACAATTCAGTTCAGACGATTTTTTATTTATTTTTAAACCAAACTATCGGATTCGGTTTAGAGAAATTGTAAATCAAACCAAACAATTTAATTTTTCAAACCAAACCAAACCTAGTTTTTGGGTTGGGTTGGGCTGGGTTCGGTTCGGTTCGGTTCGGTTTTAAGCTACGGTTTGTCTATCTACGTAATGAAAATGGACTCAAAACATGATAGTTTTATATAAATATTTTATTATGCTAATATGCTTTTTGAATGCTAATACAAATATCAAACTTATCAAAAGTTAGTAAATTTGATGAAAACACAAATAGATAACTAATGAAATGTAACAGAGAAAAAAGAACTCAAATAATACATAAGTTCCAAAGAGATATTGCAAGAATATATTTATGGAAGTGCTATTTTGTTCAAGCATCTAAATGCCAAAATTTTAGAAAAATATGTTTAGTTAACTACTATATAATTTCTCCAGAAAATTTTCTTAAGGGTACTAATTGAATTAGTAAAGAATTAGCATATTAAATTACCAAAACCAACCAAATTATCACAAGAAATTCCTTATTAGAGTAGCTCAGTCAAAAAATTTCACAAACATAAATTAATTTAAGTCCTTTGATATTTTTCCTCGTATTACTTGCACATTAATTATTTTTTAATTAATAATAATATAAAAACAGTTCGGTTCGGTTTAAACAGTTTTTTGAACATTGAAACCTTATTTTCTCAAACCAAACCATTTCACTTTTCAAATCAAATCAATATAAACCATTTTTTCAAATTGGTTCGGTTTTTTGGTTTGATAGTTTATTTGTTTAGCCCCAGATAGTATATTAGTGGAGGAGTTAGAGCAACAATATATTAGAGGCTTGTCTTAATTCTATAAGAGTATGTTTGATTACCAAAGATTTCCATAGAAATGGGGTTTTACAGTTAAATTCCTGCTTTTGTACTTTTTGATTGATAACTTTGTTCCAAGGAAAACATTTTCCATCTTTTAGTCACACGACCACATTTTCCTTGAAAATAAGGAACATATTTTGCTGCGGGGGTATAAGTTTTTTGTTTTCTAGGTAATTCATATTTTTTTCCTGGAATTTCACTTTCAATCAAATGCTTTAGAATTTATTTTCTGTGAAATTCAATTACCAATAATTCAATTGACGAAAAAATATTTTCTTTTCAAATAAATTCTATGCTTGTAATCAAACACACCCTAAGTTTCAAATCTCTTTACTTTTAATTTTAAAAATTTTACTTACTTTCAAAAAAAAAAATTGTACCTGAAATGTTTCATTCATGTACAATTTTAACTCTGCCTACAATGAATGTAGCCAGTCCCCAGCTCTAGTAGAAAGAGAAGGGTTATCTTTGTAATTATATAATTAATCGCCTTGTAATTTCATGTAAAAGTAAAACTTGCATACCAAAACTCTATATCTCTAGCATCACATTAGTAGCACATTTATTATTATATTATGGTCAATACAAAATAGGACATTAAAGTTTTACAACAAATTTTTGTCATATAAAAACATGGATATTAACTTCTTATTGTATAAGGTCATCAATTAATACAAAGTTACCAACTTTAGTACATACATTAATAAAAACGAGATGTGAAATTTCACATTAGTAATTAGAGGGATTAGTGAAAAAAAAGTTTAGTGAAAAAAAAGTTTAGTACATAAAGTTGTATTGCATGAATCTTAAGAAAAAAAAGGGGTTTCATTACATGAAGTGACCAGATAGGGTGATATCTATTCTCTCAAGTCAAAAGTCAAATCTATCCAACCGTCTGCCTTCTCTCTCTATAACTCTATGAATAATAAATTAATAAAAGTAATGACATGGTGGATTAGTTACCCTACCTTGCTGTTATTTTCCCTTTGATAAATAGTGCCCCCAATCCCTCTACCCTTTTCTAATCAGCGAAGTTGAGGAATCATAATGATACTAGTAGGCTACGTCAAAATGTTGTCTCCACTATGTAATTTGATTTTTGTTACTTACAATCTTATACTTTCGATGATACTAGTTTTTGCACGTGCGTTGCATGTGTTTTGCTTTACTTTTTGCATGAAATCGTGTGGATTTTATTAGCATTAAGGTTGCAAATTGATAAATGAGTAATTTTGGAAAGATCCAACCTATAAGGTAATAGCAATTAATGTTATTGGTAAAATCAAACTTGACATGTAAATGGTGAAAGATAACATACAGTAAAAAAGTAGGTGAAACTGAGGAAAATTAATAGATCTTATTATATAACATTTGAACATTTGATGAGCATTATGTAGACGTTGAATTATTTTTCACATCATTCTAAGATGTTACTCGATAAGTAAAATAAAATAATGTATGGTATAAAAACTTGAGAGAGAAAATAAACACATTAGAAACTAAGCACAAAAGCTAAAAATATGCATCACTTCATTAAAAAATAAATGTTTACAATATCATCATCCTAGTCAAATATTTACAGTGGAAGGCTTGCCGCTATTACACCCACTAATTATATAATTTTTGGACATCAAATCATAAATGAAGAAAACGAAAAAGAAGAAAGCTACAAAAAAATACGTAAACACATAGATGCATTGCACACATGTATTTGAAAAATACATAAACATATAGATGAGCATAGTGGCTTTGTACATACTCATTTCTAAAACTCATCGTAAAACAAAAACTCCAAAAATTAGAAAGAATGTGAGAACATAAAAATCAAATGTGCTTTTAAATTAATGTTAGTACTAAATAAAGCAATGCATCAAACATATCAAAGTACTAAACCAAATAATAGTTAATGCTACTAATAATTTAGCAATCAAATATACTTATTGTATGGAACTCTTTTGAATATTTAGATTTTCAGATAGCTAGATGGACTTGTTGCAACATAAATCACTTAGTTCGCACTAACATAAGAAACATATTGAAATGGATGTTTCAAATAAGAATCTCAATATACAATTTAGTAACATAGTAACTTCAACTCTTGACTGTAAATATCAAAGTACTTAGTTCCTAATAACATAAGAAGATAAAAACGATATTGATATGTCGAACTCTATTATATTGATATATTGATGTTAACAAGAAAAATCTCAACATACAATATGTGGATTAGCAAGCTTTAAAAGAGAGAGAGAGAGAGAGAGAGAGAGAGAGAGAGAGAGAGAGGAAGAAGAAGCTTCCGGTATGCCTTGGCAAGCCAGCTTTAAAAAAATAAAAATAATGTAGAACCTTCTGCTGTGAAGCTTAGCAAACTTTTTTTTAAAAAAAAGTTAC
This sequence comes from Nyctanthes arbor-tristis, assembly GCA_963692815.1. Classification (NCBI taxonomy): domain Eukaryota; kingdom Viridiplantae; phylum Streptophyta; class Magnoliopsida; order Lamiales; family Oleaceae; genus Nyctanthes; species Nyctanthes arbor-tristis. The sequence continues at coordinate 84,061 of CAVNYN010283385.1, read as the reverse complement.
TGTTCATTGAACAGTAAATCAAGCCATTGCCTTTTTATATAATAGTGAAAATCACGTTTGTTAGGTTAAAAATAATAATAATAAATAACCGAGGCCCTAGTTAAAGCTCAGGTTGAGCCACAATTTCTTGAACAAGCTGAGCTGGGCTTTGGCTCGAGATTTTTAGGCTCGGCAAGCCGCGCTTGAAATCTAAGTGAGTCGAGCAAGCTCGGCGCAGCTTGTTGACATGCTTAGCTGAAGCCGAGACCCTAGCTTGGGTAACTGAACAAAAGACTACAAATTTCATATGGAAGTCTATTATATACCAATATGGAGTCCCACATTCAATTGTGACTAATAACAGGAAGGAATTTGGTAACGAACATTTTCAGAGCATTTTGTGATAAGCATAAGACCAAAAAACATTTCTCCACGCCTATCTATCCCCAGTCTAACGGACAAGTCAAAGCTGTTAGCAAGGTGCTTAAACATAGGGATAAGAATGATTCTCGGTCTTCAAGTTCAATTTCTCCACCATTTTTGTTGATAACACATTTTCAAAGCTACCTCCATCAATTGTTACATCACAAACCTTGTCATGAGAAGTGCACTTTGTGTGTAAAATATTCTTTCAAAGCCAATCATCCTTTTCTCCTTCTTGATGTGCATTTAATCTTTTGGGAAGCATCGACGACTCTCCTCAATCTGCATATAAAATTGAGTAATGCTATTTAGCACCACTGGTGCTTGGCACCATATCAAGGTGTCATTAAATGAGATCTTGAATTAAGTGGATCATTTATTCATTTATTTACTTTCACTTACCATTTCATGCTACATTAGTTGCCACCTAGACTGGTGTCAAACACCACTGGTGCTACATAGTATTATTCTATAAAATTTCTTCATCTTCTATTAGATTTTTTAGAACGTCTTGTGGAATAACATCCAATTCAGCAATGTACACTTCCACGGAGAGCTCTTTTGTTTGAGATTGTGAACTTTAAGAAAAATATCTTGCTTATACTTGTCCGGCAAATATTTTCTCTTAAGTTTCTTCTTGATCTTCTTCCAAGTCACAATCTTACTCCATGCTTCACGTTGTCATTGTCTTTTAAGATTCTCCCGCCACAAAGAGGCATACTTTCTCAAAGTATTCAAAAATTCGTTCAATGATATGAAGCCAATCAAGAAAGTCATCAAGTTGCATTTGCCCTTCAAACTCGGGAATTTCAATCTTAATGTTGAAATTACAATCAATATTGCAAACTCTTCAAACATGATAAGAAGAAGAATCATCACTGTGTGTTTGATTATGAAAAGGATTTTCTCCTTCACTTTGATGTCCATCCTTCGAATTTTTTCCATTGATCTTATTAAGCTCACGCTCTTCCGATCTGTTGTTGAAGCTCCTGTACTTGTCTCCTTAATTCTTCATTTTCAACATCACTGACATCTCTTTCTCTAGCTGGACATGCATCAACATTTGCACCACGACGACGAAGACGACCAGCCATGGGACCAAAGCTCTGATGCCAACTTGATGCCGGATCGGGAGAACAAAGAACAAAGAAGACCAGCTGAAGGAATAGAGTAGCTCACCATCCAAGGAAACACCTTTGGGATACAAATATCACTACCCAAGGGGATTCAGCAAGTGATACAGGGCCAAAGATAACTCATCACTCTTAGAATCCATCAAAAAGATATAGAGTTAACAAGAGAAAGTTTAAAACTTCTCAAATAAACATGTATTATATCTCAAACTTGAATGCTCTTAGAGTTACATGATAGGCCTTTTAAAGTTGAGACTTGGAACAACCCTCCAAGCATAGACAAGTACCAAAGCATCTAAATAAATAAAAATGGATGAATTCTAAGAGATAAATTTATGTATTCAATGGTTAAAGGACACTTAGGTTTTTAAAATTCTTGAACAGATGAAACTAGTCCACTTCTTGAGTAGGAAGGCAAACTGGCAGAGGGGACTAAAATGCTAATAACTTTCTCTAGGAAATTCAAAGTTGAGATCCGTAAAATTTCTTGTAATCCCAACTTCGAGAGCATTCCAATGGTACCTAATTTTCCTAACAAATATTTTTGAATAATTCTAGAAATCAGTTGAAATTGACTTCCCAAAATCTAAAACCTGGAAATTGACAGACCAATAAAATGAATCTTGATATTCACCTGGACCAAGTACTATAATTGATGATTGTCCAGTTTCAATGTTTGAGGCTGTAAGTTTAGCAATGAAAGTTGAAACACAACATAAACATAGGTGCAATAGCAAATTCCTTGGTGAAAAATATATGTATGAATATCCAAATAAGCATAAACCTCCCACCTCCCAAACCAACAAAACACCCGCTTCTTCCTGATCTCAAATGGCTAAAGACGCTAGCAGCTTTAAAAGTAATTTTGGGCAGTAACCCACTAATGATGATGATGTTGATATTCTGTTTAGTGATTCTAAGTGCGATAATTCCTTAAGTAAATGGCAAAGTGGATGTAGTGACCTAAGTGATAATATAGAAGTAGAGGAGAAAAGAAGTATAATGGAAGAAGGTAGAGGAGAGCAACTTGGAAAATGATCCTATTGGAGATAAAAAAAAAAAAAAAAAAAAAAGTGGAACATGAGAGAAAGGAGAAGAATGAGAGGGGCTGATCGTATTAAGGTGTGAGCAAGTGAAACAAGAGCTTTTAGTTGCAAGGAATATGGTGGAGAACAATCTAAAGTTTAACACTGCTGTAGTTACTGAAGTGCAACATGAAACCAAGGCTAAGTTGGAAACCGTTGAATCTGAAATGGAGCTGAAAATTTCCATTGCACCTAACCATGTAAAGATCAATGAGAAGTCGGAGGTTGTAAGTAATGATAAGCTCACTACTATGGGGATTGATCTTTCATGCTTGCCACATGTTAGTGCTAACTTCAAGGGATTCCACACCATTGTTGATGGGAGTTTTGAGGTTGTTCAACTTGCATGGGCTGGTTCGTCAATTGTGACACTTAGAAAAGAGGAAAATTATCAATATCTAAAGCAAGAGGTTGCGTGGAAGAGGGGTTTGGAACAAATATAATTATGGCATGATTGTTGGCATTGGAAGATATCAAGCTTATTTTCCCATGAGGCAGCTAACTCTCTTTTCTCATAATTCTTTATCATTGGTGTTAGTACAAAAATTGTGTTGGCATATTCTAATTTTACTTGTGATGTCAAAAATTATTTTTATATAATATTTTGCATGACTTACTTTTCGTGTGACTTACTTGGACCGGACATGGTAAGGGAGACAGTGGCAAAGATCAAAAAGATTAGATCCAGAATTAAGACAGCTTAAGATAGACAGAAGAGTTATGCTGATCTGAAAAGAAAGAATTGGGAGTTTCAAATCAGGGAAAAAGTGTTTCTCAAGGTAGCACCAATGAAAGGTGTACTACGATTTGGCAAGAAAGGGAAATTAAGACCCCGGTTTATCGGACCGTTTGAGATATTGGAAAGAGTCAGGAATGTAGCATACCGTTTGGCCTTGCCACCTGAGCTTTCAGCAGTACATAATGTTTTTCACATTTCATTACTGAAGAAGTATGTCCCTGACTCGATTCACATGGTGAACTATCAAGACGTTGATATTCAGAAAAATTTATCCTACAAGGAAACCCCTATACGTATTTTAGAGAAGAAAGTTAATGTTTTGAGAAATCAAGATATTCCATTAGTCAAAGTCCAGTGGCGCAGAGATGGGAGTAATGACGTCACTTGGGAAAAAGAATAATAGATCTATAAGAAATACCCTAACCTCATAGACCAATTAAGTTAAATTTCAAAGACGAAATTTTTTTTAACAAGGTAAGGTTGTAGAGACTGAAAATTTTAAAACTATAAATTTTACAATTTCAAATTCTTAAGTCGCGTCGCAACCAATTTCTTCGAATTTAATTCTTTAACCTAATTTAATTGTATACATAATAATAAGGTTTTATCTTAAACAAGAATTTATTTATGTATTTATTTATTTACCATTTAATTAGCTATTTAAATAAGTTAGAATAATTAATATTGTATAAATTGTTTTAGTGATTTAACAATTTAGAGCATTTATATATATAGGCGTGTGTATATATAATTTCATTGAGTATTTTGGTTGTTGGACAAGCTTTTAACACATAAAGCCTTAATCCAAAGCTTGTAGACCAATTAAACTCAAGAATTTAAGAACTTTTCGACAAATGGTGGTCTTCATTCAACATCTCCATTCTCATGTAACCCTATACTAAAAATGCTAGTATATATGATTCCCAATTCCTCACTTTTTGCAACTCAAAATTTAGCTAGTGGCCTCAAGGTCTCATCTCCCTCTTCCTCTCTTGAACCTCTCTTCTTTCCTTTTGTCTTTTGAAATTTTGTAAGTATCTTCCAATGTTTACCATCTTCACCATTTCATTTCGCATACAAGCTTAAGCATTTCTTACACCTTCAAATTCATCATGGGCACACAGAGAACATTTCATGGAAATCTCTTTTTGGCAAATGAATTTCCTTACACCTTTAACAGATTTTGAGAGAAAAAAATATCACATTTGATACACACATAATACTGCCTATTTCAAACAAGCAAAATCTTCCTACATTTTCATATTGGATGCATACATACACACATACTTTATCCCTTGCAAACCCACTTCCAACATTCAGCAGAATCATAGGAAAAGAAACTATATACATACATGTATACTACCATACACACACACAAAAACTGCCTTTTGCCAAAACAACAAGCATTTCCCTCATCTTCAACACTTAGGTTTTTCTTCTTCTAGCAGTGGGCCAAAAAAAAAAAAGGAAATGAAACAATATTTTGTTTAAGCTCAACCAACAAGACCACCGTGCGCCACCACCACCACTCTTTCACCACAAAAACTCCACTATTTCCACCTACTTCACAACTACAAGCCAAGCCTAAGCGTCTACCTTCATTTTTATGCAATTTATTTCAGAAAATTTTCAGATTTTGGGGTAAATCTTTGACCGAGTTCATCTTGGTTTACTCCCTCTCTGCCATGCTTGTGCCAGAAATCGTCCCTTGCGGCCTTTGTCTCCGCATTGGGGACCGAGTGCCGCGTCCGGCTTGGGCTTCGCCGGCGTGGGTGACGAAATCCGGCAGCCCTCCCATCCCGTATTGCTCTCTATTGGTTCAAATGAAAATGGAAGCTGGGGAGTAAATTTTATATATTTTTGACATTTTAATTTCAGTCCCAATGTTTTAAGTTATTTCATTTAAGCCCTAAAATTTTCTATTTTCATTTAAGTAAGCATATAAGTTTTGATTTCGGTTACTTTTGCCCTTCAAATTTTTGATTCCTTTCAGATGGATCCAGAAAGTTGGGTTTTGTTTATTTTAGCCTCTAAACTTTTATTTTCAATTATTTTAGTCTCTTATTTTGGGGATTCTTCAAAATTAGTTTTTAAAAGTTTATAAGATTTTCATTTTAGTTTATGTTTAGACTTTATTTATTTAAACCCTTAAACTAGTTTATACTTATCTTTGATTAAAGCTCTATTTTTCATTAAATATGAGATTCAATGATCTTAGCTATTTAAATCCTAATTTTTGGGATTATTGAATTTTAAGGGTTTCTAAATTAGTTTAAATAAATTCATTTATTTTTATACCTAAATTTTGGTTAATTCTTGATTTCCTAGCTTTGCTTAACTTTTGGGGCATTAGCAACATTAGGCACTACACCCTTAAGCATTTCATATAGTTATTTTATTATAACTTAGTTTTAAGAATATTTCTTTTTAAATAGTTCATTTCTCCAAAACAAATCCTAATTTGAGTTTTATATTCTTCTATAGGCGAGGAGTGAAGAACAAAGTGAGCAGACTTTTACTCATTAGCTCGACTAAGAGAAACTTAAGGTAGACTCTTTTATAAAGATATTTTCTCAAAAATAGCGCTAATATTAATTGGTTGTTCTATAAATTGCATATAGAGCTGTGATTTATGTTCTGATATGTTATTTGTAAAAGTTTAATTGCTTTATGCATGAGATGAGATGAGACGAGACGAGACTTTTGTATATATTTATTGTTATACATAGATTTTGCATACATGCTATAATGTTACTATAGGCGCTAGTATTTTATATGCCTTAGGGCATGAGACGAGCGTCGGAAACTTACGTTTACCATTTGATGCTTATTTTCGAGTAAAGACTATTTGAGACTTATGAGATGTGAATAGCATTTTTGTGTACATATTTGTAGCATATATTGGTTAATATTGAGCTAAGTCTACTGAGTATTTCTATGAAATACTCATCCCTTTCAAAATTAATATTTTGCAGATGTGGAGTCGAAGAAGACGCCTTGAGCAGCGGTGGCTTTCAAAATACATTAAATTAACTTTATTTTGAATGATTCGATCTTGTTTAAGTACTTGGAAAACTTTTGATGTCATGTGAAACAGTTTGACTCATTACTGACAAATTATCCTTTATATTATCACTATTGAATCAAGATATTTTCCACTTGATATCTACTCTTCATTTATTTTATTTTATTTTATTTAAAAGAGAAAAAAATTTGTTAACGTCTCGAGTACCCAGAACCCGGGGCGTTACATACATTCAATCTATTAATTTAGAGGTGTCAGGATGGGCGGGCCGCCAATTGGAAAAGCCCAGAAACCTAGGCGAGCTCGGAACTGGCCAGTCTGAGTCACAAGCGCCTACCAGCAGCCCACCAAGGGGCTCGTTCACATGTGCTAGGCCCGCGTTAACCCGCTGGGCCTGTTAAAAATTTTAATTAAAAAAACTTTAAATTTTTTAACAAAGGCTTTCTGCCGTTATTAAAGCTGCTAGCAGCAGGCGCCTACAACAAGGCACTGCAGGCATCTCCTTTTTTGACCAATTTCTACATTATTTTTTTCTTGTATTGTTACATCAATTTACTATCAATTTATTGTGAAATTTGAAAGAATTGAAAGTGAACGTTAAAAATTGAACGTTGATGAAAGGTACCAAAAGATGTTAGCTTCCTATAAATTCATGGTTAACAATCAAACAAATTCACAAGCAAAAAATTAGTTATTAGTAGAAAGTTGCAAAACTCCACCTCAAGCTTCATTGCACTCTGATTTCTTCAATTTTCACTACTATCTTAAGGAGGGTTCCCATGAATTTTCATCTATAAATCCTCATTTACACGATAGTAACTCTCCAATAAATTTAGATGAGGAGTATGATACAAATCTAGTACAGGAAAGTGGATCGTCTCAAAGGCCCAGGAAGAAAAACCAAACATCAGATGTTTGGCAAATTTTTACAATGGATGAAATAAATAAAAAGCAGTGTGCACCATTTGTAGACAAGCTTATAAATGGGCTTGTAGCGACGTCACTTTAATGAACAAGGACATATAGATCCTCAGCAAGCTCAAATTTCTGCTTTTACTAATCCTAGTGGTTCAACTATTTGATGTTCCATGTGCTTTGGAACAACTTAATGACTCATTAGCTTTTAAGATTAGTATAAAATATGATGATTTAGAGTTTGTTGTTAGTAAAGTTTATAATACTATACTATGAAATATGGTAATTTTATATCAACTCAATATGATATGGGTGGTTTCACTGCTACTACTACTGAAGGAAAAAAACGTGATGATGCAAGTAATGGAAAGGAAGAAGCGAAATCTTCTTCAAGTTCAAATGCAAACGGAGGGGAAACTGATTTGAATAGATATTACAAATTTGAAATTTCATGCATGCTAAGTCAGGAAGAGTTTATCAGTCTAGATGTCCAACAGTGGTGGTAATCAAATGACTAGACTTATCCTATATTATCAAAAATGGCATGAGATTTTCTAACAATTCTAGTTTCAACAATTGCATTGGAGTCTCCTTTTAATGCAGGTAACAGGGTGCTCGATGAAAGAAGATCAAGACTAAAAGAAGATAGTTTGGAAGCACTTATATGTGTGAAAGATTGTTTATACGCAGAAAGAAGGATGTAAGATAAAGTTATTGACGATATAACTGAAGACTTCTCAAATTTTACAGTAGGAGAATCTGAGTCATAGACGTAAAATAATTTAACTAAATCATATTTAAGTATGTGCCAACCTAGTTGGGATGTACTTGAACTATAAATTTGTAAATGATAGAAAATTTAGTATGTGCTAACCTAATTGGGATATACTATAACTATAGTAATGCAAATGGATGAATAGTCATTTGTGTTGTTATGTTATAAATTTCAAAAATGTTAAAACTATCTAGTTGTTAGTTAGATAAATTTGTCTAAACAATATTTGAATTTCAATGTTTTTTATGCAATAAAATATTTGAAGTTTATTATTAAAATTTTTAATTTTATCTTGTTATATGTTTACTTTTTAATTAGAATTTACAAATCTAAAAGACTAGTGATATCTCTAAAAAATGTGGCAAGTTTCCGATTTAAGTATTTCAATTGTAATGTGTTGATTATAAAATTTAAATGTAAAATGTAGCCAAAAGCCAAGAAAAAAAAAGAAAAAAGAAAAAAGATGTCCACATGGGCCACGCGGGTGGGCCGGTTCAGAGGTAGAAAAATCTTGGCCGGCTCGGCCCAGACTAAGTAAAAGTAATTATAATTCTAAAGCTTTTAATGTTATTTTTTCTTTTATTGATCAATCTTAGTTCAGACTTATCTCTTCTTGCAGGACAGCTAAAGAAGCTTGAGATAAACTTCAAATAGTCAATGAAGGAACAACTGCTGTCAAGTCAACAAAACTACAAATGCTCACTCTTGAGCTTGAGCAAACCATGATGAAGGATAGTGAATAGTTTAAGGATTTCTGTACTAGGTAGAGTGAAATCACCAATAAAGTACAAGCTCTAGGTAAAAAGTACTCTGAAAAAAGAGTGATTCTATTTAACACCATTGGTGCTTGGTATCATATCAAGGTGGTAATAAATGATAAGTTGAATTAAGTGGATCGTTTATTTATTTATTTATTTCCACTTATCATTTAATGACACATTAGATGCCACCTTGACTAGTGACAAACACCACTGGTGCTACATAGCATTATTCCTAAAAAAAGATTGTCAAGAAAATTCTTAGATCCTTGCCAAAACAGATTCTATGCATAAGTCACAGCCATAGAGGAAAGCAAGAATCTTGAGGAGATGAGAGTAGAAGAGCTTGTTGGATCCTTGATGACATATGAACTGAACTTGTCAAAAAGAAAAAAAAAGACAAAAAGCCTAGAATGGCTTTCAAAAGAAAGGTGCAAGATTCTAAATTTGAGGAAGAATCTAAAGATGAAGAGGATACATCTGGCTCTGACATATCTAAAAATCAGGTAAAGCGTTTAACTATTTATATTCATAGAAGAAATAACTCTGAGAAATGTTTCACTGTAGGATCTGTCCCGTTAATAGACAGAACTGATATATTCTGCCCAAACAAAGGCGAGCAGGACACATCTGAATCTCAGTCAGATGAAAGATTTAAGCTATACAAGGATGATAAGGACATATCTGAATCTGAAATTGATAATCTTATCTTAGATAATCAGGCCAATATGTTAACTGCTTCGATTTAATCAGGATATAACTCTGTCATCAACATTGTTGCACAAAGTGTCCAGCCAACAGATGATCTAGATACGTCCTGCTCATTTCAGCTAGACTTTCAAATCTGGAATCTGAAAGACATATGGTGAGAAAAGAATTGGCAGCTGAACAAGAGAAAGTTGCAACTCTTGAAGCTATTGTCTTGATTCCGAGAAATGAGAAAGATGGAAGTGAGCAAACAATATTGACTCTCCGAAGATTATTACAAGAAAAAGAGGATCAATTCAACAAAATCAATGAAGGCTTGAATAATTCAAAGAAAATAGTCAAAGAACTTACCATTAGAGCTACAAGACTAAATGAAGTTCTCAGTTATGGAAGACCATCAGGAAACAAATCTAGACTAAGATATGAAGAAAAAGGCAAAAATATCCAACAGACAGTTTTTGTGAAAGCATCAGGGGAAAACTTTCAAAAACAACCTGTAGGACAAAAACAGAATTCTTGAGCCAAACAGGATACGTCTAGACCCTCTTTGAGCAAAACTATCCAAACGAACCAGTCTGCCAAAGTAGCAATAGTAGAATGCCGGATACCAACCTGCTACATCTATCGGATCAGTTCAAAACTCTAATGAAGCCCGTTCAGATAATTATGTCAAGTCTTCAATCAAAAGTATTTCTACTTCTTCTGATATGCCTATAAGCAGGGCCAAGTCTCAATTGACATATGGCAAATCTGAAGGTACTAAAGTTATATATCATACACATGCTTTACCTAACAAAATTGTTTCTAGGACACATCTACAGGGCCTTGAAGCAGACACATCTAGTGCAACTAAAGGCAGAATAGACATATCTGTACAGACTAGAAAACTGAACCGAAACCAGAAAGGTAGATTTAATAATGGAGTTCAGTATGAGACAAGAAGACGCACAATTGCCCAGACTAGATGGCATGAAGCAAATCAAACTGAGATAAAAAGAACCCGATTTGGAAAAAAAAGTCTTACACATCACAACCACATAAGACTTCAGGTAAGTATCACTCATCTTATACTCATTCTCGCTGTGATCATCATTGTCATGTAAAGTCTAAATCTTCAAATTTTGTGAACATGACTAAAAGTCACCATAGGAAGCATTATGTTCAATTTCCATATTATGTGCCTATTTGCTTTTATTGTGGGATTAAAGGACATAAAAAATTTAATTGTCATAGATTTTTAAACAAGCAACATAAAAGCAAAAAATGGCATTCCTATTGGTGAAAACAAGTCTAGGAACAGGGCTATTTTGAAAAGGAAACAAGCACGGGTTAAAAAAGATGATTTGAAAACTTATGAGAATAAGTTGGTTCCTATTGAGCTTGTATGCTCTATTAATCGCAAGACTTAGCACATGATGATGATGTTCAATTTATTTATGCTTTATTTGTGTTTGCATATTTAAAAAAAAAATTCATGTTCATTTCAATTTTTGGATTTTATGTTTTAATATTTTACCCCTAAAACTCCCAAGTTAACTGCATTGATAAAATTTGATCTTGGGGGTTGTGAGTTTTGTATATTTGCAGAAGTTTTATCTCATGAAAAAAAAGCCCATTAGGTCATGACTAAGGAAGACTAAGGAAACTAGATATATCTGGTAGAATCTGATGATGAAACATCTGCTGCAGAATCAGAGAGAGACATATCTTCTCTACCTCAAATAGATTTAACTACAGTAGAACCAGATGGAGATGCATCCGTCAAACTTAAACAGATTCTGATATTTGAATCAAAAAATAACAAAAATCAGGAATGACTTGAGAATGAATTTCATCTCTCTTTCCAGTACAGGGAGTAACTTATTCTTACCTTTACTATTGTGTTTTGATATTGATGCAAAATCTCTTAATAACTAGTTCAACGCTTTTGCATGATCCACATCACCTATTTCGTGAACTAGTTGAACAGTTTTAATTTATGGTTACTTTGCTATTTGTTCAAACTGAGTATCAACTCAAAGGTTTACTCATCACTGTTGACACTGCTTGAGCTATAATATTTGCATTATTAGTTTTGCATATGGGCTATATATTAAAAAAAATGAAAAAAATTGCAAAATGAGAAAAATTCTCAAAAAATAGAAGAGTTTTATTTTTGCATTATTGTGTGATTTGTGTTTCATTCATTTAAATATTGATCAAATCACTATATATGTATTAGGGATGTGAATAGGGTGGGTTGGGGTCAGGTTTGGGTACCCCTATCCCTGCCCCGTTAACCTTTACCCCATCCTGTCCCCGCCCCGATCTCTATTTAAAATGGGCAGGTCGGGTTCGGGGCAGGTCGGGTTAGATCGGGGATTGGAAAATCCTTGTTAGCGAACTTTTTTTCTTCACACCTTAAAGCCTTTTAAAGATACACATTCTCGACAACACGTTAACTTCAAAGTTTAATCCCACAAAAAAACCCCTCATGGACCACTCATTTACTTATTTTAAGTCTTTCATTTAGATCTTGTTTATATGTTCAATAATGACTAATAGGGATTAAAACAAAGTAAAACAAAAATTACAAGTTTTAAAAACCTTGCTTGTCGTTGGCGGCCAGGTGAAAGAAGCAGTGGCTGGAGTTCAAAAGAGACAGGAGGGGTAGCCTGCGGCCGCAGTTGTGGTCACCAGTGAAAGAAGGAGAAATGGTGGACTGGTGGCCAAAGTTCACGTGGTCAATGGAAGAGTAGGGATTGGGTATTTTACTGTGACTGATTTGGGAGAGGAGCAAATGAGATTTAGATCGGGCTTTTGTTTGATGTCTAAAGAGGAGGAGAAAGAGTGAATGACTGGATGTTGAGCTGAATCAATTTTGATATATACTAATTGCCTTTTTTAAAGTTATTATAATTATATTGCAAAAGTATTAGCAAGTAAGAAGTTGATGTGACTGGTGAAAGTTTAAGATGGACAATGAGAGGTTGAGGGTTTGAATCATGACAACATCACCAGCTAACTAATTTTTTTTTAATGAATTACCAAAAAAACTGGATCCGAGTTTTGGGGCGGGGCAATAAATACCCGTCCCCACCCCAATAGTATTTCGGGGCACAACTTTGTACTCCGTCCTTACCTATTTCTAAAACGTTCAGGTTTTCTGGTTTATTTTGCCATCCCTAATATGTGTGCAGATATCACTGAGATACTTGAAGGAGGACGCATCCTGAATAGAGCAGTCAAAATTTGTTCTTCTTATACCATAAAGATAAACTGCATAAAAATATGAATGGTATACATCTTACCTGCTTTGTACTATAAGAGGTTACTGATTGAGGGGTAGTAAAATTTGATGTAGCCCTATAGTTAGTATCTACACTCTTCGAGACTGACTACATATGACCAGTAATGTCTAAGAGGCTGAGTCAATAAGGGAAAAAGCTACCAATCAGCTAAGTCTTTGAGTGCGTACAGCTACCTTTATCCTCAGAAGACAATGCTCAAAATCATAGAACAAGTCGAGCAAGTCAGAGACTTAAAAGTTGTATTCATTATATAAGAGTTGTTTAGGTGATGATCGGTCTTCTTGTACATCACTCATAAGGCTCAATAAGTTAGGTCCTCATACGGTGCAAAGTTGTATCAGGATTGACCATATAAAAAGATAAAGCAAATGAAATAAAAGATAAATTCATAAAAACTCTTCCATTGAGAATAGTTCTATTGACTGAATACTTCATGGATGTGAATTTCTATAGGTATTTTGGAAAGCATTTAGTATATAATCTCAACCGAAATTGATTTCTTTATATGGCATATGTTTGTTTGCATGCATTTTGCTCAGATGCATCATGAATTTTAATTGATAGATCAAGCAGTGTCTGTCTACCATTTACGATAAGTAAATCTGAAATAGTTGGGAAAGGCAAGAACTACAGTAGCTAATCAGAAAACCCTCTTCAAAACATTATTCATTTGGCTTTTCTCCTCTATAAAAAAGGGGGAGAAGTATAGTAGTTGATCAGTATATATCTCTCTTAACTCTTTTTTGTTTTGCGATCATGTATTGAGGGGGAGAAGATATATCTTAGGGGGAGTTTACTTATTAAGGGGGAGAAGTAATTTATGCTTATGCTTAACTGTTTCTATGTTTTGCCCCGTTCAGAATTTTTGACATTTGTTCTACTGAACTTTCGAAAAATTAGAAAAGCGAAAGGGAAAGATTGTTACTACAAAAAATGTGTTGGCATATTCTTATTTTATTTGTGATGTCAAAAATTATTTATAATATTAAGCAAATTTAATATTCTTGGTCGACAAGTAGGTATTTCTGTGTGTGTATACTTGCTTAGGAATCAAGAATTTCGAATACATGCAAAGTTCTAAGTTTCCTAATTTGTGTAGTCTTTTAACTCTTATTTAAGTTCTACATGTATAAGGACAGTTTAAGACTTTATGGTAAACTAACATTTTACTTTCCTTGTATTTGTTTCCTACATGTATATAGTAACTTTGATTCTTGACTTGTACAAGAATTCAAAGTTAGATCGGTACATATGTGCTTCTCTTGTAGGTTAAATTATCAAGAGATGAGCCATTCATTCTTTGCTACATTCCAAGAACTCAACACATCAAAGAGAGCAAACATACCCACACCTGTGAGATTTATTCTTGCACCATGCTTATACACATCATCAAGTTGTGTTTAGCTTGGCCACCCTTCATAGTGCGTTAGTAGGTGACCAACATATGTCCAATGGACTTTTCCACACAAGATTGAAGTAGTTTAGGAGTTCAAATGTCCCAAAATGAGTTCGGGAGATCTCTAAGAGCTTGATGTACTTTCCAAAAGGAACGCGAGAGCAAAAAAAGACAAGCAACGAAGTTGTCACATGTCAAAAGGTGTAAAGAGGGAGTTTCTTTTATAAGTTTTCCTTTTGAATGTTAAGTGTATATTGTGATATTACTTATTATCTTTTGATGTACTAAACTCTACCTATGTTAGTGGATCGGTTGCCCCATTGCAAGGGTACTCGTAGTTTTTCTAGTTTTGGATTTCTGCGTCAACAATTCTGATGTTGATTTTGTGTTTATTTTTCTGCACTAAATTATCGTTGCCTTTCACATCTTATGGACCAGGATATATCCTGATTAGCTTATGCTTATTGTATTTCTGACTTAATCTAGATATATCCTGTCATACTTAATCAAACTGATTGCTAATTAGTTTATTACTATCTGTGTTACAGTTAATTATATGTGTTCTTTGTTGTATTGATACAGAATTTACATTGTGTAATTATTAATCAGATGATTAACTAAGTAGTTCTAGGTGACTCTTTTTAGCAATTGGGCTTTTGGTAGAATAGTTGGAAATAGATCCAAAAAGTAGTTCCAGAATGCCACCATTGGTTCTTGGCAAAAACATTGTCATGAATAGGTTGGGGATGTTTTCTAAACTTAAAAGAAGCAATTTCCAGTGTACGCTTTGCTGTAACAAGATGTGCCTACTTGCCCAAGTCACAACAGAAGCAATTGTGGTATGAAGGCAAAGATATATGCTTTCATTTGTACAGTTATACTTCTGGTTGGATTTTTTCTTTTGATGGCAGTGCTTACTAGTGAAACAAAAGATCATCCATTTTCACTTCCTACCTTACACATTATCAAGGATGATGTTCATCCTACTTACATAAATCCTTATATGTAACATGTGACCTGGAATGATTTCTTCTTGGATTCATGGTCGAATCTTTTCTAAGTGGGGAAGAATTGATGTAGGGAGATCATGGCTGGTTCTTAGTTTTAAATTGGGATCATGTTCATCACATATATGGGCCAGGTTTCCTCAGAAAAAGAGTTGTAAAACCAATTTGATACCAATATCAAATTCTATGTCATATTGCTAGACCTTGAGTTTGAAACCCATATCATATTCTATACAAATAGAAAGATGAAATTGTACTAGATCTATAAAAAGTTACATGATCAAGATATCACAAATGAAGCAGCGAAATTCTAGTCTTCACTTGGAAGTCAACATTGTATGTAGGGACAATTCAAGTATCTCTCATAGATCACATGTGATCCACCCTCTTATACTCCCAAATCAGATTCAAGAAATTATGCCCATAAGTTAATGCTTAGAAAACATGAATCAATTCAAGAAAAGACAAATCAATAAAATCAAACATGAGAGAGAGACAGAGAAGAAAGAATACAGTGGTGGCTATTGAGCGACTAAGCAGGTCTGGGAGGAGTTGAAGTCAGAAACAACTATGGAGAGACGCAAGGGGGTACATTCAATCTTCGGCTAACGTCTATGGCTACATTCCTTGAGATTGAGATTGAAAAAGCCAATCAAATTTAAAAAAAAAATTATGACGTCACACTCTCAAACAAAATACGATACCGGATTTAGATGAATAGGGTTTTTTACCAAGGATTCTCAATCTTAAAACACAACGGTGGAGCCCTAGAAATCGAACAAAATTTATGGCTGAAGGAACCAAATTTGCAAAAATGTTTACGTGAAGAATGGACAAAACAGAGCTTGAGGTCGCTGGAATCAACAAAGAGAAAAACAATTGAGATGAATATGATAGAGACGCCGACCAGTTTAGGCGCTAGTAAGTTGACTCGCTGAAAATTACAATGAAGACACCATCAGTGAATCGGTTTAGATTTGGGTGGAATTTGGTCAGCGAAATGGATTTACAAAAGATTTGGGGTGAAAAAACGTCATGCTGCTTTTTCATTTAGGTGGGGAATAAAAAATTCTTCCCCAAAGAAATTTTTCATTTTTCATTATTTTTTAACGACACTAAATGAAAAACCACTAGCAAAAATATATTATTTACAATGATATTGAACAACCGCGGTGAATAATATTAACAATTACAATGATATTAACAAAAGCCATTGTTAATATTCATATGTACCACACTTAATTTTTGATTTGTTCTATATACTACAAATATTTTTACCGCAATTATGTGCCATTGTAAAAGGCCATTTTAACAATAGTTTTACAACCTTTGTTAAGCAATATGTAGTAAAATATCATTTTTTTTGTAGTGTGGTCAACAATGTTCAGACCTCATCGGCCTTGATTCCAGCTGGTTCACGATGAATTTGCTAACTTGAGTTTTTGGACATAGTAACCGATCTAACCTCTGTGGGCATTTGAGACAAATGGCGGCTATGAATTCCTCCTTGGAGATTCCAACGTTGCCACTTGGAAGCTGCTAATGGGGACATGTGGCGGAATGTGTCCGCTGGTGTCTACTAATGTAATCATTTGATTATAATGTATCAGTGATTGTAATGTTGAGTTTGTTGCCTCAAACAAAGGTGTGAGGACTAAAATTGAGAAAGAAAAATTACAATTGGTAATTTCCCTGTGCAATCAAATCCCTGTAAGGCAAGAATTCTTGGAATCCACGTGCAGAATGAAGTCACCTAGGGAAATTAAGAGAATTAATGTTTCCTTTTTTAGTCATTATGCTTGGAAGAAAAGTCAAAAGTATTTGTGGCATAGTTGAAGGTCGTTTCTTGGACGTCTTGGCTGACTCCTTTTCCTATAAATACATGGGATTCTTCTCTTATTTTTGCATAAAAGTGACTTGAGTCTTTGAGAGAAAAATTGGCGAGCTTAGCTTCTTGTGAGTTTTTCTTGTAACTCTTTGAAGTTTGTTCAAAGAATAGAAAATTAAGTGCTATAAATCTTGGATATTTTTCCTTGTAATACTTGGAGGTTGTGGGTTGGTGAGTGAAATTCTATATGATTATAGTGACTTGAATCATATAGTGAAAAACTTTGATAGTCTGTAAATTTGTCTTCATTCTTTTATTTTCCCATGTCTCATTAAATTCCTTAAACAACGCTCTTGTAGGCTTAATCTGGGAATTTACATTAATTTCCAACAGTGGTATCAGAGCGTCAAGTCTTGTTCAAGTTGGAGTATAGGAAAGATATGGCAAAATATGAAGTGGAGAAATTTGATGGTAGAATTAATTTCGACTTGTGGCAAATACAAGTCACAGACGTCTTGAGTCAGTTTGGACTACATAAGGCTTTGAGGGGAAAGCCAAACCCGAGTTCCAACAAAGGAAAATCAGTTGTTATCAGAGATGACGGTGGAGCTGTCAAACCCGATATAAGTGATGAAGATTGGGAAGAGTTGGATTTGAAAGCAGCAAGTATGAGACGTCTTTAGCTAGCCAAAAATGTCCTTGCAAACGTGAATAGAATATCTTCAGCAAAGGAACTTTGGGAGAAACTTGAAGAATTATATCAGACAAAGAGCCTCTCAAATCGGTTGTATCTGAAAGAACAGTTTCATTCTTTGCGAATTGATGAACGTAAGAAAATTTCAGATAATCTCAGTGTTCTCAATGGCATCGTTTCTTAACTGGAATCCATTGGAGTTAAAGTTGAAGATAAGGATAAAACATTAAGGCTCATCTGGTCTATTCCTGCGTCTTATGAGTATATCAGGCCTATTTTAATGTATGGAAAAGAGACTATGAATTTTGCAAAAGTCACGAATAAATTAATCTCTGAAGAAAGGAAGTTGAATGGTGGAAGTAAAATTTCATCTGAAAACTCGTTGAATCTAGTAGTATGCTTGAAGAGGAAGAACTCTAGGAAAAGGAAAGTAATTTGTTGGAATTGTGGAGCACCCGGTCACGTCAAAAGAGATTATCCAAAAGATAAAGCAAGGTCGGCTACTAGGTTAAAGAATTCAGACAGCTCAACTCTCTTTGTGGAGAATGATGTGCTATGAAGTAAGTGGGTACATCCTCATGGCGTGTTTCTAGGTACCATGGCAAAGGATGTGTGTTACTTCTAGCTATTATATTTATACACAGGCATTGGTTGACAATGATGCAAGGTGTCTGGTTATAGTAATGTTGATGGCTGATGAGCTCTCTGGAAAGTCAACAAGAGAATGGTACTATAAATTTCAGCGAGTTTATTTGGACATTGAGCAAATGAAATGCTTGGAATTTGTTTTTAATTCTACATAGTTATACTCATGTGGTGGAGTATGAGACTGTCAAAGTGTCAAAGGCTTGCCTGGTAATTTTTCAAATATTGTGTATAAGATTGAAAAAGAGAAGATGGAGTTTCTGACTTGTTTTTCAACAAGGTGGAGATTGTTGAGTTTGTTGCCTCAAAATAAAGGTGTCAGGACTAAAACTGAATAAGGAAAATTGCAATTGGTAATTTCCCTGTGCAATTAAATCCTTGTAAGGCAGGAATTCTTGGAATCCACATTCAGAATGAAGTCACCCAAGGAAATTAAGAGAATTAATGTTTCCTTCTTTAATCATTATGCTTGGAAGAAAAGTCATAGTATTTGTGACATAGTTGAAGGTGGTTTCTTGGATGTCTTGGCCCACTCTTTTTTCCTATAAATACATGTGGTTCTTATCTTATTTTTGTATAAGAGTGAGTTGAGTCTTTGAGAGAAAAATTGACGAGCTTAGCATCTTATGAGTTTTTCTTATAACTCTTTGAAGTTATCTCAAAGAGTAGAAAATTAGGTGCTGTAAAGTTTGAGTATTTTTCCTTGTAATACTTGTGGGTTGTGGGGTGCTGAGTGAAATTTTATATAGTTGCAGCGACTTGAATCATATAGTGAAAAACTTTGATAGTCCGTAAATTTGTCTTCATCCTTTTATTTTCCCTTGTTTCATTAAATTCCTTAAACAACGCTCCTACAAGTGTAATCGTAGAATTTACATTAATTCCCAACATGTAATTCATTAAAATGTAGCCTATAAATACTCCAAGAATCCTCCAGGAGGAGGGAGAGGGAAAAAGAGAAATAATCAGATTCTAGTTGACAAGGAGACCATTCCGGCTAAGTCAAGTTGTCAACAGTGTATATGATACAAAAAAGACACGAAGCTTATTTAATTACCATTGATATGACTTTTAATTACCATTGATATAAAGTCATGTGATAAGTTGAAAAATAAGATTATACAATAAATAGAGTTATTTTATTTTATTTTTTAAAATTTTTATACCAGTAAGTACTAGTCTTTGTTTAAATATCACAGCTCGAAACTTGGGAAAATCGTTGTATCCTAATTTCTATTCTACTACACTACGGACTGCACTCCGTACAATTCGAAAGAGGAGGGAAACAGCGTTGAAGTGGAGAGAGCATAGAAGTGAAGTGAGCGTTCAAAATCACCGTCGGGAATGAATGGCGAATCTTTCCAGTTTGGTCCATGAACTCCGGGAACGCATAGCGGCCTCATCTTCTACCCCTCCCAACAAGCAGAACGACGACGCTTTAGAGTCCCGATTCCGAGCCGTCCTCCCCAATCTCCTCCACGCCTACGTCGTCCCTTCTTCCTCCGGTAGCCATTTCCCCTTTTTTTGTTCTGCGTACGTCAAACACAAGTGGGATTCATATGTTGTTATTTTTTGACCTCTGAATGAATTTGTTGTAGCCAAATAGAGAGAGGTGACTGCAGTACTGAAATTATTGGCACACACTGCCAAAAATTTTCCGGGTGTTTTCTATCACGGAAAGGCTAGTGCAGTGCTTCCTGTTATCGGTCGCATTTTGATCTCTTTCTTGCCGAACCCACTTTCCGGTCAGTCATTCAATCATTGTATAATTAAATCTTAGAAATGGACTAATGTTCTCAACCATGGTTCATTGTTAAAATGATTTTTTCACAAAGGAGTAGATTGAGGGAATGGCTTCTTGACTTTTTCCCTGCATGAGATCTGTTGATAGTCGAGCTTCCAAGATTATCTGCTAATTATGGTTTCTGTTACTTGTTGTATGAAACAATTTTTATCATCAGCTCCCGACATGGAGTGATTTTTGAGACAGTTGGACCCCTTTTCTCATTGCTGCATACGGGAGATCGAGATGCATACCGCCTTTTCTTTATGGATATTTTGTTGCTAACTGAAGGTGTGCAAGAAATTATAATTACTATTTCTTGCAGAATTTGCAAGAATATTTTTGCAGTGATGCTTTTCCTATTTTTCCTATGATCTCAAGTACATAGGGAGCTAACCATTTTGGGTTCTCTATTTTCATGTAATATTATACTTTGTTATCCTGCATATTCTACTGATCTTCGATTCTTATTAATAGAAACGAAAAGGAACTATCTCCACTAGCTAGTTTCAAGCATTAAACTGAACTGGTTTATCTTTTTCATCACAGATCTAGTGGATGTGGCATCAATTAAAGACAAGTCAAGCTCCATAGAATCAGAAAGAGTCTCGGTCAAGTGCTTCTGTGATACTTATGCCGAAATCTGCAATGACGTTGCTCCTCTGAGTGATCTTCCAGCATGTAGCAAACCTCCCAATGGCTATGGAACAGTTATTAATCTCTCTGGCAGGGAAAGGTGGCTGCCTTTTGCTACTTCAGCTATCAAGCTTCTCTGCAAGTGCCTAACTGAAGGGATTTTGTACGTTGAAGGACTGCTGGATGCTTCATCTGTCTGGGCTGTCTGCTCCCTCTTGTCCTATGGAGATGATGATCTTCACATGGTTGGTTTTCTATCGTTTGATATTTTCTATTCAATACTTCTGGTACCGTTTGCTTTCATATCTACTTATTTTTGCTTATCTAACTTCTCTGATTTCATGAAGGCATGCTATGACTTCATACGCCTCGTCGGAGCAAGTAAAAATGATGAAATTGTTCCTATGGAAAATGTAATCCGGTCATTGATTATCGTTCTAAGTGAGGCAGTGGAGGGAGTTTCAATATTCAGGTAGTCCCATGATCTGCTTCTGTTCCCCAGTCACCACCCTGTTATTCAAATTCTTGGATAAACAGAGTGTGTATTTGTAAATTTCCATTGTATAGTTATTAAATTACAGTTGTTTTATACTTATCTGATTGTTCCTTTTTTAATGGTTATTCTCTTTATCCAGAGACTTTGGCTATCCAAACTGTCCCCTTGTGGTTACTTTTTTCCTTACCGTATCACCTTTTTGTGTTCAGAAGCATGGCTTATGATTCTTCTTTAGCTGGGTGCTTTCATGCCTTGCATTCTATTTGTCCTAGTGACGTCATGCAGTCTACAGCTACAGAGTTCATAAGCGTCTTTCCTAACTCACTGCTTAAAACGAAGAGCCTGGAGCTTAAGGTTAGCTGATTGTACTGATCACACTGTTACTTTTTCCATAATACGCTTGCATATTTTACATGGCCTATATTTATCAATATTATTGTTTACAAGTGTCTCTATATGTGTAGTTCCGATCCATTGCATTACGTTTGTATGGGCATGTTATGTATGAGCTTTTATGTGCAGAAGTTGATCCAGCTGGGGTTACTGTTCTATTATATTTGACATTTTCTATTTTGTTTTTTTGACCAAGACATTTTCTATTTATTCATCATCATCAATATTATTATTTATTTAGAGCTTGTTTGATGCTCTTTTTTTCTCTTTTCTTTACCAATTTATAATTTTACCTACCACTGATTTGACATTTGATTTGAATACTATTTAATTACAACCACATATTTTACACCTTTTTACATTCCCAATACACATTCTCCCTCTCTCCTCACTCTCAATTTTGCACAAAAAAGAGCATCAAACAAGCTCTTATTTATTTTTTGGGTGTACAATTTCAGGTTGGTTTGTGCAGTTCCTATATGCGGATAGCTAACAGTTGCCCTCCATATATCTGGAAGCCAGAATGTCCTGTTCCTGTTCTTTGCTTATCCCAGCCAATTTTGCCATTGGTAGACTGCTTTCAGGTTGCTGTATCCAGGCTCAGTCCTGATCTTGTTGGAGGTGGCATATCTGATGAAAATGGCAGTGGTTTATTAATTGGTAGAGACAATGTAGACAATAGTTCAAGAATTGGACTGAAAAGACTGGCTAAAGACGCAGAAACGTCGAATCCCAAGAGACAAAAGATTGATGACAAGTATAAAATTTCCAGTAGTAACTGTGAAGAACTGAGCAAGTTGGCTTGTAGTTTTACTCAACCGGGAGAAAGTGAACACGCTAGTTATATGCGTTCCTCCTTGGACCAGTTTGTTGAACTCCTAAAACCTTCTTGAGAGGACCTTAATTCACTGACAACAGAGGTCGCCCTGAGAGCTATTAGCACACTCTATTGTTTTTTCTCAATATCATCAGTTGAATCTATCTCGTCGCATATTTCAACAGATGTGTGACTGGATGTCTTGGATGTCTGAGCAGGTTTTGGATGTCTGTGATGTTCTTTTTCTTTCTTGTGGCTCTTTCTTTAAAATCTGCACTGAGTTCCTTTATGACTTTGGTAGCTTTTGCAGGCAAGGCAGGGACTTCTTTTGCCCTTTGATTTGCCCATATTTTTGGAAGCAGTTGACAGCTTATTGCTCTTGCAAGGTAACAGCAAATTTTTTTCTTATTATTATTTTTGTTTTTTGGGGGTAAATATGGCATATTATATGCCCTATCAATTTTTTCTAACTTCCATTCTCAACAACATATTCATTAGAAAATCAATTTTCACATTTGTCTATATCACTCCCTCTGTCCCATGAAAATAGTCCACTATTTCTTTTATATCCGTCCCGAATTATGGTCCACTTTCACTAGTTAATCTCTTAATTTTCTTATATGCCTCAATTTAATGTGCATTGCTATCAACAAATATAAACTATTAAAGTGGAACAATAATTAAATGAAGCAGTGTATTTGGAAAAAACATTTTAAATTCCACATTTACAAGATTATTAATTGAACTTTCTTAATCTATGTGAAAATGGGTAGGGAACTGTTTTCATGGGACGCAGGGAGTACTTTTTAACCACACATTCTCGAAACATATCACTTTTCCCAAAATCAGTTATCACAAAATCAAGATCATACACCCTCTAAATTTGAAAAGCACATAAGGTTTCTGTATTGATTACGCGAATTGGGTACCACTCTTATACATGATCAACTCATGTTGCTTCCCAATGACAGCTGGTTCTGATAATTATAGTGTGGCCTAAGAAGGTACAATTGTAAGCATTATTTACTTCCCTGTTAGTTTGAGTTAGAAAATAGTTATTACACATTGTATCCTGATCATTGTTTGATGATACCTTTCTTACAAACAGAACTTGTTGAAGTTTTGAATCTCTTATTTCTTTTCCCCTATTTTTGCTAGAAATTATATTGTACTTACTGCATCTTATGTTACAAACACATCACCTATATCTTACTCATTTTAGGATTTTGTCCTCCAGCTAACAACCATATTAACTTCACATGCGCGGGTGCTAATGCTGATATTTTGCAACCACTGCTTAAGCTTCCATGGAATAGTGCTCTCTTAATTATTGAACCCAGACCTCCCTGCAAGGCAAAATGTCTCTCAGTTCGACTGCTGTCCAGAGTCAGATTGAAAAATCATATGCATCTTGATGTACTGGACTTGGGTCTTCATGATGAAGCTGAAGAAGTTAGAATGGAATCCATCATTTCTTTGCCAGTGATTGTACTGTGCTCTGGTTTCAGTTTCCTGACCCACATGTTCAGCAGGCTGGAGTAAGTGAAGGTGCAGTAATAGATATATCTGGCTATAGTATTATTATCGCACGTAGTGATCCTGATAGCAAGGTGAATCAACTCATACATTTCAATTGTAACTGAACTAATGTGAATGGGTGTTTTTTTTCTCGCTATAGTTGTGGGGGCTGTATTTTCTTAACCACAAGTCCTCACGTTCCCCCTGAAAATTAATTTTCCTTGTGTGTATTACTTCTACCAAATTGTGTGCGTGTTTTTTTTTAATTATGTATTATTATTAATATTGTCATTCCCCCCCTTTTCGGGTTTCCATTTCCTTTGTCTTTGTTTCTTTAATTCCTCTGTGAAATGCTGCAGATGAGAAGTAATATTCTCAATAGTACATCTCCTGGACTGTAATTGCCGCCCAATCTTCTTTGAAATTTGATAACCTGGATGGGTTTTAATTTTCTGATACAGTAGAATCTGAGTAATCACATATCAGGTAGGTTGTTTCAATAACACTTCAGTTTGATTTCATATGATCTGACTAAGATCGATAACTTGATTCAAGGATAATGTGGCTAACAAGTGCACACTATTAAGAATAAAGTGTTGTGGATGATACTTAAGAGCTGCATCTTTGTTTGTTTCTAGAATTCTGGAAAAAGAGAAAAAGGAGCAAGTTAAAAAGGTAATTCCCCAGATCTATGGGCTATTTGGCATGCATTTATGGAGCTTGTAATGGTGGACCTACAGTCAATGGAAGTGAATGCAAATTGTACTTGAAGAAGGATAAGGAGAATCCAAACGTACCAGTGGATCATATGTTGCGGGGATTTTGGTGTTCAAAGTGTGACCAAATAGTTCCATTAAATTTTGCATCAAATTCAACAATCCTGCATCTACCTAAGACACAGAACACAGAATTTCTTTTGAGTTGTGATTACATCCTTTTGCAGTCCCTCTTTTTCAAGCTCCTTTATGATGAATCATCAGAAGAAGTTCAACTTGCCTGTGTAGGAATGATTGGACGGATCCTTCTGCATGGACCTGAAGAAATTCTTCTTAAAACTAGATCTGACTGGGTAAGTTGCATAGATTTATTACTACTTCACAAGAAAAAGCTTGTGAGACTGGCATTCTGTGCCCAGATTAGTGTCTTTCTTGAAGAGCGGGTTTTGAATTGTTTATTCCCAAATGAGGATGCTTCAAAAATATCGAAGGAACAGAGGTTCATGGATAAAATAAAGCATGCTCTTATGACAGCTGAAGATCCCCTTGTTTCTGAAACAGTTCTCGAAGCCACAGCAGCCATCATGCGAGCTGTTAGCATTCAGAGTCAATTGTATTTGTTCTCTCTTACTTTATTAATTGGTCAGCTTGATAGTCCTTATGTGACAGTGAGGTTAACTGCATCCAAATTAATCAAAAAGTCATGCTACTTTCATCATAAAGGAGGATTTGAACCACTTATCTCAAAAGCTCTCCATATTCGAAATGAACTGTATGATTATCTATCTCTGAGGCTTGCAAGCAGACCAAAAATGGTTGAAGAGTTTGCAGCCAGTGCTCTTGGTATTGAAACTGGAGAACTTGTCAGAAAAATGATACCTGTTGTTCTTCCAAGGCTTGTGGTCACCCTGCAGGATAGTGATCAAGCAGTATCTACTTTATATGAGTTGGCCAAGTGTTTAAATACAGATATGGTGCAGCTTATTGTCAATTGGCTTCCTAAAGTTCTTGCCTTAGCTCTTCATTGAGCCAATGGGCGGGAGCTACAATCTGCCTTGGAGTTCTACCATGAACACACTGGATCTGACAATCAAGAAATCTTTGCTGCTGCTTTATCTGCACTTTTGGATGAACTTATATGCTTTACAGATGTAGATGATTTAGAAGAGATCTGTACAAGGTATTTGTTAAAAAATACGCAAACATTTCTTTGTCATTTGAACAGCATTGCAAACTGATAAATAATATTTCTGAAGCATATCAACCAGCTTGGCTTTGGTTTTACTTCAAATGGCCTTTCCTTTGGTTATTCCATTTTTGGTAGTGGAACGAATCATTATTTTTGTCCATTTCTTCACAGGTTAGCTAGGGTGCCACAGATGATAAAAGAAGTTGCAAGGATTCTCACTGGTAATGAAGATCTTCCAGGATTTTTAAGAAATCATTTTGTTGGACTACTTAACAGCATTGATAGAAAAATGCTCCATGCAGAGGATCTAGCATTGCAAAAACAGGCCATCACACGCATAGAACTGCTAATTAGTTTGATGGGTTCCCATCTGCGTACTTACGTGCCAAAAATTATGGTACTTCTCATGCATGCCATTAATAAGGAATGGCTTCAGATTGAGGGTCTTTCTGTCTTGCACTTTTTCATTAAGCAACTTGCCTTAGTATCACCATCTAGTACCAAGCATGTGATTTCTCAAGTTTTTGCTGCTCTTATCCCTTTCTTAGAGAGAGAGAAGGAAAATTCTTCTTCAAATTTGCATAAGATTGTGCAGATATTGGAAGAACTACTGTTTCAGAATAAAGTTCTTTTAAAACAGCATATTCGTGAGTTACCTCCTGTGCCTGACGTTTCTGCTCTAGCAGAAGTGAATAAAGCAATACAAGAAGCGCGTGGACTCACAACCTTGAAAGATCAGTTACGCGACGTTGTGGATGGATTGAATCATGAAAATTTGAACGTAAGATACATGGTTGCATCTGAACTGAGCAAGTTTTTGGACCAGAAAAGAAAAGATATCATGTCTTTGGTCACTAAGGATGGCAATTTAGTTATGGATGTAATAAGCTCGTTGATTACTTCACTGCTTAAGGGTTGTGCAGAGGAATCAAGGACCTCAGTTGGACAGCGGCTGAAGCTAATACGTGCTGATTGCCTTGGAGCCCTAGGTGCAGTTGATCCTGCCAAGGTTATGGGATCGACAAGCATGCGGTTTAAGATTGCATGGTCAGACGATGATTTAATTTTTGAGCTGATCCATAAGCATCTTGCCAGGGCTTTTAGAGCTGCTCCTGAGACCATTGTTCAAGATTCACCTGCACTGGCTATACAGGAGCTGCTAAATTTTGCTGGTTGTGAAGCATCACTTGATGACAATGTTCTGGGTTCACTTCTGGAGCCGCAGGATAAACCAACTGTGAAGTTGTCTAAATCTTCTAGGACTGCAGATAATGTTAATGAAATGTATGGAAGGGGTCAGAGATTGTGGGACCGTTTCTCTAATTATGTTAAAGAGATAATAGCACCTTGTTTAACATCTAGATTTCAGCTTCCGAGTGCATCAGATTTGCCGTCTTCTGGGCATATTTATCGCCCTACAATGTCTTTTAGGAGGTGGATATATTTCTGGATTAAAAAATTGACGGCGCATGCCACTGGGCCTCGGTCAACTATTTTTAATGCTTGTCGAGGTATAGTGCGCCATGATATGCAAATAGCAATGTATCTTCTACCGTATTTGGTCCTGAATGCTGTTTGTGATGGGACTGAGGAGGCCCGCCATGGCATAACAGAGGAAATTCTATCAGTTCTTGATGCGGCAACATCAGATAATAGCACTACTGTTCAGGGGATTAATTCTGGGCAAAGCGAAGTCTGCATTCAGGCTGTGTTTACTCTTCTTGATAATCTAGGCCAGTGGGTAGATGATGTTGAGCAAGAACTTGCACTTTCCCAATCTCTTCAATCATCTAATTCTAAGTTGGCAGGGAAGTTGAAGGATCAGAATACAAGTTGTCCAACTAATTCAGACACATTGCTTGTGCAGCGTAGACATGTTGCAGAGCTCTTGGATGCAATTCCTAAAATGACCCTTGCCAAGGCGTCTTTCAGGTGTCAGGCATTTGCCAGATCTTTGTTGTACTTTGATCTTATGGGCGGGAAAAGTCTGGATCATTCAATCCTGCTTCCGAGAGAAGTGGTATCTTTGAGGATGAAGACATTTCATTTCTAATGGAGATATACAGCGGTTTAGCTCTTCCGATCTATGGCTTATCAGGTTTGGCATGTTTGCGAAAATCAAAAAGCTTACAAGACCATCTTCTGATAAATAAAAAAGCGGGAAATTGGGCTGAAGTATTGACTTCTTGTGAGCAGGCTTTGCAGATGGAACCAACATCTGTTCAGAGGCATTCAGATGTCCTTAACTGCTTGCTAAATATGTGCCATTTGCAGGCCATGGTTACACATGTTGATGGATTAATTTCCAGGATTCCTCAATACAGGAAAACATGGTGCATGCAAGGTGTTCAGGCTGCATGGAGGCTTGGCCGGTGGGATTTGATGGATGAGTACCTGACTGGGGCTGATGAAGAAGATTTACCTTGTAGCAGCTCCGAAAGCAATGCACTCTTTGACATGGATGTTGCAAAAATTCTTCAGGCAATGATGAATAAAGATCAGTTTTTGGTTGCTGAAAGAATTGCGTTGTCTAAGCAAGCATTAATTGCTCCTTTGGCTGCTTCTGGGATGGATTCTTATGCACGAGCATACCCCTATGTTCTAAAGCTTTACCTGCTTCGGGAGCTTGAGGATTTCAACTCTCTTCTCTATGGTGAGTCTTTTTTGGAACGAAACTTCAAAGCTGATGAACCTGAATTCTCAGAGGTATTGGAAAATTGGGAAAGTCGGCTCAAACTCACTCCCCCCTCTCTCTGGGCAAGAGAACCCCTATTGGCCTTTTGAAGACTTGTGTTTGGTGCCAGTGGTCTTGGTATTCAAGCTGGGAATTGCTGGATACAATATGCGAAACTTTGTCGTTCAGCTGGTCATTATGAAACTTCAAATCGGGCAATTTTGGAAGCCGAGGCTGCAGGTGCACCCAGTGTTCACATTGAAAAGGCTAAGCTTCTATGGAGCACCAGGCGAGCTGATGGTGCCATTGCAGAGCTGCAACAGTCTCTTCTCAATGTGCCCATAGAGGTTGTTGGTTCTGCTGCAATTTCTTCAATTTCGAGTCTTTCAGTAGTTCCACTGGACCCGCCACCCGTAATTTGCAATCTAGAATCTTTGAATGATAATCAAGATGTTGCAAAAACGCTCCTCCTATATTCCAGGTGGATTCACTATATTGGGCAAAAGCAGAAGGAAGATGTGATAAGTCTGTATTCTAGGGTAAAGGAGCTACAACCCAAGTGGGAGATAGGATACTTCTATATGGCAAAATATTGTGATGAGGTTCTTGTTGATGCTAGAAAACGGCAAGAAGATAATTCTGAGCAATCTCTCAGAGCGATTCCGTCCAGTTTATCTCTTGCTGCTTCCACAAATGTAAGTACTGAAAGAAGATGGTGGACTTACCTTCCTGATGTGCTGTTATTTTATGCCAAAGGACTCCACAGGGGCCACAAGAATCTATTTCAGGCTCTTCCTCGGTTGTTAACATTGTGGTTTGAGTTCGGGAGTATATATCATAGAAGTGGACGATCATCTAATAAAGATATGAAGAATATCCATGGGAAGGTAGTAACTATACCTTTAAACTATCTCTGTTTTCTCATCACGGTGCCTCGTCATTTTTCCGTTTTATCATATAGGTCATGAGCATCATGAGAGGGTGTCTTAAGGATTTGCCAACATACCAATGGTTAACTGTTCTACCTCAACTGGTTTCAAGAATTTGCCACCAAAATGAAGAAACTGTCAGTCTGGTGAAGCATATCATTACTTTTGTTCTCCGCCAATATCCACAACAGGCCCTTTGGACCATGGCAGCTGTTACAAAATCCACAGTTCCAAATAGGAGGGAGGCTGCTGCAGAGATTATACAGGCTGCAAAAAGAGGATCCTCTCACGGAGGTTCCAACTCCATGTTTTTGCAGTTTGCTACTCTAGTTGATCATCTAATCCGGTTGTGCTTCCACCCAGGTCAATCAAAGACAACGACAATCAATATATCAACTGAATTTAGTGCCTTGAAGAGGATGATGCCATTGTAAATCATAATGCCAACTCAGAAATCCCTTACCGTTAATCTACCTTCATATGATATAAATTTGACTGATTCTGGTACATCTGATATTTTCTCCCACACAGATCTGCCTTCCATATCAGGAATAATGGAAGAGGCTGAGATCCTTTCCTCTCTTCAATGGCCAAAGAAAGTAAGACTCTAGTGATCTATTTCAGTTTCCTTCTTTCTTCCCCATCTCTTGTTTCTTGAAAAGGTCATTGCCACACGTACCAGGTTTAAAGATTACTGGATTATAATTTTCTGAAAATCTCAATGTTTTCCCTTTTTAAGCTTGGTGGTTGAAGAATCCACTCTTGGATATACATGTTCACTCTGTTCAAGATAAGTAAATAGGCATAGAAATTCAGTTTTAGATAGAATATAAGACTTAACTGGATACATCAACTTGGATGCGAAAAGAATGACACTGATAAAATGCATAGCCTACCAGAAGTTTCCGATGAAGTTATTGGCTGTAAAAACTTACACCTGTTTCACATATTTGACATTACTTCCAATAAGATGACGACCTGTTAAAGGGTTCAGCTATCCACATTCACTTCATTCATTTTAGGGATTGTCTAATGAATCACTTTAGACTGGCTTCCTGTTTAGTTCTGAGTTCAAGCATATTGTTATATTACCTTGAGTTTGACTAAGTCGGCTTCTTCCAGAATAGTTTAGTGAGATGAAACTTTTCTTAGCCTCAATAGCAAATTTTTCTTCAGAAAGGCTAGACTGCAAGAAAACTCGTTTGTATCTAGGATGGCGTCAGAAAATGTGAAGCGGAATCAGAAGAATAATTCTTATGTGAGACTTCTACAAAAATACGGTGGGAGAAAACAATATCAAGGAAATATTGATGACAAAATTCATATTTTGAGATCGGAAGAGTCTCTATGGTCTGGCACCCGTCTTTTTGAGAATCTCTATGCCAATTGGGCTTCAGTCTGTACGTACCCTACTAGACAATATTCCAGTTATTCTGGGAACAGGATCAGTTGTTTCTGAACTTAGATTATTTCCATGTCTTAAGAAACTTTCTGTAATTTCATTTGCATAATCGAGTGACAGTGCAGAATACAATAAAATTGTTTCACTTCTCTCAACCATATGGACCTCTGGTCTCATAACATTGTTTCACTCTTCCTTCTCAACCATATGGACTTCTGGTCTCCAGCTCTCATCAGCTAGAGTACGCAGAAATTTGTATAGAAGTATGGTGTGTTTAGATGTTGTAATTAATGGGTATGTGCCATCTGTAAAAGGTGCAAATATTGTGAATTTTATTAGCTTGAGTAGTAAAACTTGTTCATATTATGCTCATGATATTTCTTCTACTGTTCACAGATTGTTCTATTGGGTAGTGATGGAATTGAATATCCATTCCTCTGCAAACCAAAGGATGGCCTTAGAAAAGATGCACGCATGATGGAATTTAATGCAATGATAAATCGTTTACTGTCCAAATGCCCTGAAAGTCGTAGGAGGAAGCTTTATATTCGTACTTTTGCAGTGATTCCCCTGACGGAGGATTGTGGCATGGTTGAGTGGGTGCCTCATACTCGTGGTCTACGTCACATCCTACAGGATATTTATATAAGCTGTGGAAAATTTGATCGTCAGAAAACAAACCCTCAAATTAAGCGAATTTATGACCAATGCCAAGGCAAAATGCCAGAAGATGAAATGCTGAAGACCAAAATTCTACCGATGTTCCCTCCAGCTTTCCATAAATGGTTTTTGAATACATTTTCTGAACCAGCTGCTTGGTTCAGGGCTCGAGTTGCCTATGCACATACTACTGCAGTTTGGTCCATGGTTGGGCACATAGTGGGCCTTGGAGACCGTCATGGTGAAAATATCCTTTTTGATTCTACCACAGGTGACTGTGTTCATGTCGATTTCAGTTGCTTGTTTGATAAAGGCCTGCAGCTAGAGAAACCAGAACTGGTGCCTTTCAGGCTGACTCAGGTAGGAAACAAGTGGATACAAATGATTATATCTAAATGTGCAAAGTAATGGCTAGTTCTGAAACCGTGAAAAGTTTTAGATTTACTTGATCTTTGCTTCTATATATTATATGGATCTTCATATTCTGGTGCTGGGAATCCTAAGTTGATCTGTCACTCATGCCATGCGATCTTTATTTATTTATTTTTTCGTTATTGACTGCTTAACGTTCATATTCTGGTGCTGGGAATCCTAAGTTGATCTGTCACTCATGCCATGCGATCTTTATTTATTTATTTTTTCGTTATTGACTGCTTAACGTATGGATATGCAGAACATGATTGATGGGCTGGGCATTACTGGATACGAGGGAATTTTTCTTAGGGTCTGTGAGATCACACTTTCAATTCTGAGGACACACAAGGAAACACTCATGACTGTTCTTGAGACTTTCATCCATGACCCTCTAGTGGAATGGACAAAATCTCACAAGTCCAGTGGTACAGAGGTTCAAAATCCCCACGCGCAGGTTTGATCAGTATCCTTTATTTTGTTGTGTGTTAAGGGAAGTTGTAAGACAGGCTATACACGTTACAAAATTGGCTTTGATGAGCTTCATTGGATCATATATTTGGAAATTAACTTTAGATAGGAGCTAATATTACAATGGTTGAATTTTCAGAGAGCCATCAGTAATATTGAAGCACGTTTGCAAGGAGTTGTTGTTGGCGTCGGAGCAGCTCCATCTTTACCTCTTGCTGTAGAGGGCCAAGCCCGCCGTCTGATCGCTGAAGCAATTTCTCACAAAAACCTTGGAAAGATGTATATTTGGTGGATGCCTTGGTTTTAAGGGTCACAAGCAAACTGATAGCAATTAATTAATGGGTATGTTTTGTTCTGTCTTGACTTCATATTTTTTTCTGACTTATGATCTTGTGCTTTTGGGTTCAACTTAATTTACTACCAATCTTTAGGCTTAGTGTTTTACAAGCTTGTTATTAGGAGCTTTATTTTAAATCAAAAGTCCGTCAACAAGTCAAACTAATACTCAACCACACATTCTCCAAAAATACAAATTTTCCACTTATCCAATAACCTTTCTTTACATCGCAACCACACATTCTTCCAATAATCATCTTTCAAAATATCAGTTCTAATAAAGCTCCGCTCCCTAGAAATGTTCAGATCATTTGCTTTCAAGAACCATTTCTCCATGTGCCATCATTATATTTTCTGAAGTCCTAGCATTTTATGGTTTTACTGTGAGCCCCGTGGATTGGTAAAAATATGAGTGGTAAGTGCAAATTCTATCTTTGTTTATTTATTTATTATGGGAACGAGTTAATATGATAGCAATCTGATGAGTAGGAAGATTGATGTTGGTGGTGTTTTATTTAACCATGTTGGGTGGGCTAATCTCTCTGTAAATCTCTGTATCCCTACTCATTTTGCAGACATCGGGAAGTTGCTACAGGCATACGCTGGCTGACAGGGTATCTTCACTGTGTATAAGAGTTTTAGAGGCTTCTTGTATACAGATTGCCACTAATAATGCTTAAAAATGAAGAACTTGACAGCAATGCTGGTAATTTTGTTTGCGATTTGGGGATGAGTCAGTTTAATGAACAACTTTTTCTGTGGTAATATAAAAATTATGCAAACTGAAGCTGATAATTTGTCTAACTCCTGCATTGCTGCACACTTGTTTGTTGGATAATAACTTGCAATTTTGAATTTTCATTCTGATCTGCCTGATAGATTTAGGGTTTCTGCTCTCCTATCTGCTTGATGTCAAACCAATTCTGTTGCAAAATAAGCGTATATTGGCAAAATAGTCAGTCAGGCCCAGATATATGTTCTAGATTTGATGTTTATTTTGTACGTTTTTGTTCGACAATGACAAGAATGGCCAGGAAATTTTGTTTTCATTGACAGGAGCAACAGAGCTTAAGTAGCACTGCTTCAACCATGGCGTTTTCTACACATCATCATGACAGATTTTGGTTCCTGCTGTCATTGCCCATGAGAGCAACACTAACAGCAGGTTAAACGGGGAGGATTTGATGTACCATTTGACAAACAAGAAAGAAAAAGCAGAAATCTTGTACAGACGCATTGCCTTTGAATTAAGGAGCTCTAGTTTTCGCATTTTGTCTCGAAGAATTGAGGTTGGGAACAAGATTTTCCTTTACTGTGTTGCATATATTCCCCTTGATATCAGATTTTGCAGAATCAATGGTGGCAAAGTCTCTGGCTGGCGGCAATTGACGTAACCATTCCTTGAAAACTTTTCCCTTGGCAATTAGACATCCAGCATTCTTTCTGTCAATTCTCATTGGACACCGTATTCGCAGCATCATCTGTTTTGCCAAATCTTTGATAGGGGATTCACCTCTCACAGCACTGTGCTTCCCAGAACCGCACACCAAAAGAATTTCAGTTGGAGCTGTCTCGTTGCGGCCAATAAATCTCAGTTGCATCTCGGCAAACCATTGTAAGAGAATCAAATATGCACTACTCAAATGCATTTCATGTAAATCCAGCTTCAACTCCGAGGACTTCGATTCCATTTTTTGATTTAGGACACATGGGGACTTCACCAATTCCATCACCAAATCAGCCTCATCTTTATTCAGCTTGTCTACCAACTCATTAATGGACAATGGAAAATTTTCGAAGTCCCACACCGATAAGGTAATTTCTGGGCAAGAATTCAAGACAGAATTATATGTTCTAATTGACAGCGGAGTTCCTGAATTTCTCATTTTCTTGAGCCATGAAATCATGTCCGAGAGTTTATTGTGAGCTCCCAGTGATGAAACTACCAGATTATAACAAATTGTATCCAATTCAAACCCTTGGTTTTCCATTTCACCTATGCTTCTTTTCACATCATCAAAAGATCCCAACCTTCCATACCCATAAATTAGAGACCTGAACTCAAAAACTGATGGTTCCAGCCCCATCTCTCTCATCTCTTGCATTGAATTCTCAGCTTCGTGAGGTAACCCAATCGCAGAAAATGCACTAACTATTGATTCATATGCTTTACGTTTCACATAGACAGATGATGACCTCAAAATTAGTTGCTTTAATTCTTTCACAGAAGCCATAACCTCTTTCTCTGATTTGTGCTTAGAGTGGGAATCTACCAAGTTACAGTAAAATGTACATAAATCTCTCTCCTTGAATCCCAATTTGGAAACTGTTTCAGAAAATAATCTCTCTGCCTCCTCAAACCTTTCTTTCTTACATAACAGAGCAATTAAATCTGCCACCAGCTTCTTGTTCCAACTGAACCATGCCTCCTGGCTGATTACCGTATACAGCTGCAACAACATGTAGAACGCAATTTTATTTACATAAACATATTGTTTGTCATCATAAGTTTCATAACTCACTAGTTTCTCAATACTCTTGAACTATGGTGCTAGAGTTGGAGACTTACAGGAAAGGCGAAAGAGGAGAGACGGGAGTGATAGGTGGAGGTGGAGGGGGACAAGAGGTGTGATAGAGTACTGAGAGCCACATGTTTCGAAGATGAGGCTACAAATTTTCGGAGTAAGGCAATGGAGGCTGACGGGTCTTGTGCAGTGGTGGCGAGGGAGGAGAGAAAGCGTTGGCCCTGTTTGCTCAGCAGCGCACACGACACTGGAAGATTAGACTGCCGGCTCCGGCGGGTGCCGACGGCGGCTGAAGACCGCCACCAAACATCATTGTTGAAGGGTTTCGCCAGCATTTACAAGGCGTTATGCTTCCTGAAGAGCAGTGGTATGCGGTTCGCCACCATAACCTAATCTTTTGTTTGGGTGGTTTGAGTTGTACAAAACGTGATGCGAAATGTACAATAGATCTCGGCAGAGTTTGACGGTATAAAGTTGCTGGATGTATGTGGTCCACAACACATCTATTTTCCAGCTAGTTATATTGACATAATCATACCATGTTTTATTTATTTCAAATGCCTTTAATCTTTACTCATTCTTATAATTAAGTCACCTTTTTTTATTGCCACTTGGCCTTATAATCTTCAAATAATTATCATATACTATTTTCACTAAAGGTGTATTTGATTACATTAATTGCTGGATGTATGTGGTCCACAACACATCTATTTTCCAGCTAGTTATATTGACATAATCATACCATGTTTTATTTATTTCAAATGCCTTTAATCTTTACTAATTCTTATAATTAAGTCACCTTTTTTTATTGCCACTTGGCCTTATAATCTTCAAATAATTATCATATACTATTTTCACTAAAGGTGTATTTGATTACATTAATTGCTGGATGTATGTGGTCCACAACACATCTATTTTCCAGCTAGTTATATTGACATAATCATACCATGTTTTATTTATTTCAAATGCCTTTAATCTTTACTAATTCTTATAATTAAGTCACCTTTTTTTATTGCCACTTGGCCTTATAATCTTCAAATAATTATCATATACTATTTTCACTAAAGGTGTATTTGATTACATTAATTGCTGGATGTATGTGGTCCACAACACATCTATTTTCCAGCTAGTTATATTGACATAATCATACCATGTTTTATTTATTTCAAATGCCTTTAATCTTTACTAATTCTTATAATTAAGTCACCTTTTTTTATTGCCACTTGGCCTTATAATCTTCAAATAATTATCATATACTATTTTCACTAAAGGTGTATTTGATTACATTAATTTTCTATAGAAAATACTAGTTTTCACATAAATTTTCACTTTTGTGTTGTTTAATTGGCTTTTTTCTATGGAAAATATTTTCACTTTTGGTCACGTAATTATATTTTATAGGGAAACAAGGGAAATATTTTCTTGGAGGGCCTATGTAATTAGTTTTCTAGGGAATTGGAATTCTATATTTTTGGAAATATTGGATTATTTTTTAAGCTAAAAAATATGAAAATTTTGTGAAACGCGCATGTGAATTGAGAATTTCTCCCTTTTTTTCTCATTTTTGGATTTTATATTACATGTTGTTTCTTGTCAATGTTGACCGATATAAAACCTAATTGTCATTTCAAAATTTCTAGTCATGGATCGTTGTTAGAGTCTATTACTTTGTTTTATATTCATATTTATGCATAAATCACTTATTAAATTTCATGTAATTTTTTTTAGTATAAAATTCTACTTATTAAGTGCACTATTAGAATACTTGCTTGCCTCAAAATTTTGACTAAATCATTAGTAAACCATGTAATGGAACCATAATTGTCAGAAAATCTCACTCTATGTATCTTATACGCATAACCATCCTAAAAAATGCTCAGCATATTATCATTGTCTATGAAAGAAAATCATGCAAGATAAAAGATTGATTAAATATTGTATTTTTCATCAGTTATTTTTTTTATCCATCGTGATTTTATTTTGTTTCAAATATAAATATATATTCAGTTCAAAATTAGAGCTCGAGTATCTTTCACATCCAAAATAAAAAAATGGCAAATAAAAAAAATCTGTGGAAAAAAGTACAATTTATATATATAATTTGATAATTTCAATAAAAAATAATAATGACTATCAAATAACAAGACTTGGGAAAAAAAAGATTGTATCCATGGAAAATAATAGTTATGAAGCACTAAAAAAGATGGAAAATAACAACTATTTTTATGTGGAAAGTTAAGCCAATCAAACATGCGTAGTCCCTTGAAAAATTTATTCCAGGGAATTTAATTGCTTAGAATTCATTTTCTTTATATATATTTTCTATATTTACAATCAAACAATACCCAGCAGTTTGTACTTGGAATTTCATTGTAAAAAAAGGTCTTAAATACTTTAAACTGAGTAAAATAATTTTAATAAAACAAAGGGATAATATGTATTCCTTTATTTTAAAGTAGATTAATAATTTTTTTCGAGAAATAGATTTAAAAATTTTTTTAATAAAAAATGTCATTGATGAAAAAATTGCTCACTAATAGAAATTTGAAATAAAAATTGATTGAAAAGAAAAGATTGTGGATATATATTCAAAAATTTGAAATATAAAGACATTTTATTTGTTGTGATTATAAAAAATAGTAGTGTGAATATATTTTCTACTATCTTCCCACTTTTTTTTTTTCAATTTCCCTTTCATTAAAAAAAAAATCGGCAATAATTTGAA
This sequence comes from Nyctanthes arbor-tristis, assembly GCA_963692815.1. NCBI lineage: Eukaryota > Viridiplantae > Streptophyta > Magnoliopsida > Lamiales > Oleaceae > Nyctanthes > Nyctanthes arbor-tristis. The sequence continues at coordinate 45,980 of CAVNYN010283385.1, read as the reverse complement.
ACTGGAAAATATGCAATATGGTGCCACTGAAGATTTCGACAGGTGAACTTTAGTATGTGAAAATGTTCAAAAATCTTTCTAAAGTTTTGTAACAAAACTTTCACATCTCATGTAACCTACATTGATGTACACTACGTGTATTTCAAATCAATATACTGTATATCTATGTAAGTCACATGTGATGAGAAATCTTGTGACAACTTTCGAGAGAATTTTGAACATTACTCCTTTGATGGAATGAAAAGAGCTAATTATAAATGTTATCTTTTGTGAAAGTGCGTCAAAGTAGGTAGGTGTAAGAGTTATATATTTTTATTTTCGATTTTCATCAATAATCCAATCTTTTTAGATGAATTCAATTAACAAGGTGTTTGATTTTCTTTATGAAAAACATTATAATTCCACTTACTATTGATTTGACAATCACTCATTTATAACTATAAATTTCAAAGTTTTATTAAATCTACACCACTTATCTCACTTCATTATAATTTCTCATTATAATTCAATTTGAATAAATAGATTCAAACAGCCACTAGATCTTGAGTGACAGATATAATCTATTCATTGAATTCAATTTGGTCCTAAAATGTAATTATGATTTGAGTTTCATTTTTATTGTGAAATTAAAATTAATACCAAGTTTCATGTACTCTAATAACATCTAAGTAGATTTTCAATCATAATTGTGGATTTTGTTACCCTTCACTAGAATCTCTAGTAATGCTTAAAGGAGGAAGAAATAAAAAGCATGATACTCTTTTTTAAATATATATATATATATGCGCCTGTTTAAGTGGCAATATGTGTGTGTGTTAAAAGTATGCACATGTGACCTTAATTTTACTTATCATTTCTATTGAACACAGGTGATGATATATAGTATTACCTTTTTTTTCTTTTTAATTCAGGGCGAAGTAGGGGGAGAGGTGGGTGTGATTTAAACATGAGACCTCTTACTCAGAATTTGAGCATATAACCATTGCATCATAATTCAAACCACGATATATCATTATTTTTTAAAATAAATTCAATTAGTTCTTATTAATTTTTACTAGTTGTATATCCGTGCAATGCACGGAATAGAATAATTAGTAAAAACAATACGCGATAATTTTAAAAACTAAATAATTACAATTTTATTGCATACTACTCACTCATATACACATGTTACTAATATGCATAAACATAATCAAATTGAAATATAGAATGCTTTCACTTCGCACAAAACTAATTAAACTGTCATTCACAGAACAATACTTTTAACTAATGAAAATGAGAATTAATGAGGAATTTTTTAATACAAATTTAATTTCATGTTGGGTATGAAAACCAGGAAACCATGGAAAAGTGAAGATACAAAATTTATATAACTCCAAAATTAGCCTACACCCACATCCTTATTCAATAAACATCAGTACAAGAACTTCAAAGATACATTTAGGGTGTGGATGGTATTTATTTATCAGAATGAATTCTTTTCCACATTCACTCTCTACCACATATTCTTGGAAAAATTATATTTCGCATTTTATCATATAGTTCCATATATTCTCCAAAGAAATCATTACTCATTGAATTCATTCTAAAAAAATCTTAATAAAAGACCCAAAGGAAGTAATATTATAACAAAAAATATATTGTACATGATTTACCCCTAACATTAATTATTAGACACTTTCCACTCTAAAAAGAATTAAAGTTTTTTTTTTAATTTTTGTCCTAAATCATCATCATCGAATAGTATTGTTATTGTATTCCTCAACTTAATTTTTACCAATATATAGATTTCCAAAAAAATAATAAATTAAGTAATGTAGTAAATATATTGCCATGGGTTTTATGGCATGTATTTTATCATATTAAATTAAAGTAAAAGTTTTGAAATTAGTTTAATTTTGCTTTATTATTATGCCATCAATCTCATTTTCTATAATACCATATCTGGTTCCAATGTTTGGAACCAAATCTGGCCATGCGGCTGCATAGACATATCCATGCGGCCACACGTATTGACTTGTGCTGCTGCACCAGGCCGCATAGACGGTCTGGTAGAGCCGCACTGAGTGGTGTGGCAACACAAAAAGGCAGTGCGAGCGCACAAATAGGATGTGCGCCCACACATATTCATTGTGCAGTCGCACCAGACAGTGCGGCTCCACCAGACTGTCCATGTGACCGCACAAGTCCACGTTCATGCAGCCGCATGACCAGATCTGGTTCTAAACTTTGGAACCATATCTAGTACTATAGAAAGTCTCAGAAATCTCATGAGTATGCACTTAATCAAAATGAAAAAGAAGTCTCAATAACTCAAGACTTAAATTTGCCAGTGTGTTAGAATTTTGAAGAAATATAAAATTTTTAAAGATAACCTAAAAACTAACTAATAGATATAGAAAATACTAATGGATATTAGATATTAACTTGCAATTTCCAAATTTATAATATCAATATGAGAATGCGTATATATAATATATATTAATATATAAGCATGAAAATGTGTGTGTATATATATATATATTATAATATCTATATATATAAGCAAATTAGTCTGCGGTACCTTTGTACAGCAGTTTTTCCGCTAAAACTGTATCAAGTGAGGACATTTTAGATATTTTTTTACATGTTAGGTAGATTATGTGGTACATTATAAATTAATATTTCTCTATTTTTTCAATTAGTTAGGAATTATGATACTTATCTATTATTATCTTTAAATATTTTGATTATTGGATATATCTTATCTTCTTAAATATTTTATTAGATTAATTTATATATTCAATGTTTTTTGATTTTTAATTTAAAATTTATTTAATATACATATATTATCTAAGAAGTATTTCATAATTTGTATTAAACTATTTAATCTTTAGCTGATGCATTAATTTTTAATTATTGTTTATATACTTTTAAATCGAGTCGTTAATTATTACGTTACTTCTTTTATATATGAAAAATAGTTTAATTAATACTTCATAGTTTACAAAATTCACGGTATAGTCACAGACAAAAATAAAATATTTAATTTCCCGAGATATAAGAATGGTAAGGGGTCGGGTTAGGTCAGGTCGGGTACACCTGTTAACGTACATATCAATTTTTTTCCTCATCCCCACTTAAATCGGAAATGGGTCAGGGAAGGATTAGTACATGTAATTCAGATTACCCATTTATTTGCCAATTTAAATATATTTATATATTTCTATTTTCATTTTTTGTTTATTAAATAGTATCTAAACATTAAAATTACAATTGAAATTACTGAACTTTTTTAATAAGTTTTATTATCTTTTTACTTTTCAAATTATTTGAATTTTTAGCAAATATTTTTATGTTTGTCCAAAAAAGGTAAATGGGCCGGGTACGAGTAAAAATTATCATACCCTTCCTCGATACATTGTTAAGTCAGGTTGATTTTTTTATTTCATCTCCGACTGAATTACTTATTTAGTCGGTTACTCCCTATCTTAACAGGATCGGGTACTCATGGGTATCGAGTTTGTTGGGTCTTTTTGCAACTCCTATTAAAGTCAATTAATAACATTCCATATCGAGTAAGCACATAGTAACTATTAGTTAACAGTAAGATAATTAAAACATTATAGTTCAATATGATTAATCATACACTACTTAACATTTCATACTAATGTTAGATATAATTTGATTTGGTATCTTCCCGTGTAACGCACGGGTGATAATCTAGTATATTATAATTACGTATATTTTATATATATATGTGTGTTTATAAAATAAAATCAGATGTATAAGATATTAGATATTAATTTGGAGCTTAATTAAGTTGAAATATTTTTTTTTAATTGCCACTTAGCCTTAAAATCTTCAAATAATTATCACGTGCTATATTTTCAACAGTTTGTGAATGGAATTTCAATATAAAAAAGGCCTTAAATATTTTAAATTGAGTAAAATAATTATAAAAAAACAGAGGGATAATATGTATTCCTTTATTTTAATGTAGATTAATAAATTTTTTTAACAGAATATGCCATTAATGAAAAAATTGTTAAATGATAGAAATTTGAAATAACAATGGATTAAAAAGAAAGATTTTGGTTATAAAATAACAAAAACGCAATATAAATACATCTAGTGTAATATTTATGTGGTGTGGTTAATAAAAAATACTAGCGTGAATATATTTTCTCCTATTTTCCCACTTTTTTTTCAAATTTCCCTTTCATTAAAAAGGGTAAATTTCATAAAAGGTCCTCCACCTTTGCAAAAAGTAATAATTTCATCCATAACCTTTTTTTAAGCACATAGGTCCTTAACCTTTCAAAAACATTCACAAAAGGTCCCTACATACTATTTTTGTCAATTTTCATTGTTCACCTTTTCTCTAAAGACAATTTTACCCCTTATCTAAATTTCAAAAATAAGAACATAAATTTTAAAAATTTATTTTGATCTCTCTACCGCTTTTTCTTTCACACGCTTATATATATCATCTTTATATCACTCTCACATCCGTCTACTTAACGCATGCTATACATAATTAATATATTATATTTTTTATTCATTTACTTAACGCCGCTACCACCATTAGTATTATAGTCACTTTGGCAAATGAACTCTCTGAAATTTAAACCTAAATAAGTAATGATAATTGAGATATGAATGATATGCAAGCCATAAAAATTAGAATGATTAAAAATGCATAAATTTTTCTTGTAAAAAAATTGAAGATTTGAATTATTGGTAAAAAAAAAAAAGGACATCTTTTATTTCCACTACTACTCCTTGCTTTCTAAATTTTTTGTGTCGACATATAAATGTTAGGTAAATCACCTTTTAATTATTGTTAAAGGCAACTTAATTGGAGATCTTATCCTTCTCCACTCCCAAAAAAAAAAGGGTGAGGAAAATGGTAGTGGTACTTGGTGGAAGGTGGAAGTAAGTTATCAGAGAAAGCAACATATGTTTTCATACTTTTATTTAAATCTTTTGAATTTTTTAAAAGGTTTTTGTACTAATTTCCTTTTATTCCATACCACGAGGGGCAAAAAGGTTATTTCGTAAGCATATAAATGTGAAAATTGATTGAAATTGTCCATAGGGACCTTTTCTGCATATTTTTAAAAGGTTGGAGACCTGCATGCTTGAAAAAAGGTTGGGGATGAAATTGTTATATTTTGCAAATGTTGGAAACTTTTGTGAAATTTACCCTAAAAAAATGCAATATTTGAAAATTGAAAAATATGCAATATGGTGCCACTAAAGATTTCGACTTGTGAACTTTAGTATGCGAAAATATCCCAAAATCTCTCTAAAATTTTGTAACAAAACTTCTGCGTCTAATGTGATCTCGATGTAGGTCATACGGGATGAGAAATTTTGAGACAACTTTCGAGAAGTTTTTAAATACTACTCCACTGGTCTAATGAAAAAGAGCTAATTATAAATGTATTTTTGTAAAAGTGCGTCATAGTAGGTAGATGTAAGAGTTATATATTTTTACTTTTCGATTTTCGTCAATAATCTAGTCTTTTTAGACCAATTTAATTAAATCTTGAGTGATAGATATATGTATTCATTGAATTCAATTTGGTCCTAAAATGTGTTTCATTTTTGTTGTCAAATTAAAATTAATACTAAGTGTCATGTAGTCTAATGCCATGTACATGGATTTTTCACACTCATGATTATGGAGTTCGTTCCGTCTCACCATAATCTCTTATAATGCTCAAAAATGGAGAAAGAAAAGGCATGATAATTTTTTTTTTAAAAAAAAATTAAGAGCCAGTTTAGGTGGCAATATATATGTATGCATTAAATAATAAGTAGAGTTGAAAGTATACACATATAACCTTAATTTTACTTATCATTTCTGCTGAACACTAGTGATAATATATAGTATTTCCTTTTTTTTCTTTTTAATACAAGGTGGAGTTAGGGGAGAGGTAGGTGTGATTCAAACCCAAAACCTCTTGCTTAGAATTTGAGTATCTAACTATTATATTATAATTCAAACCACAATATAGCATTATTTTTTAAAATAAATTTAGTTAGTTCTTATTAATTTTTAGGAGAAATTGCACCATTTACTTGGTTCTAAAACCTTTCTCCAAAAATACTTGGTTGTGTTCTAAATTTTAAAAGTACTTGACTGTTTTATTTATTTTTTATTTATTTTATTTATTATTTAATTAAATTTTATTCTCCCACAACCACACTTCCCAACCCCATCCTAGCTACCCATCCCTGTCAGCTGGAATTCGGTTAGACGCTGACCGTCAGAATCTGACGACTGATCGCCGAGTTCCCACAGTTGGATTTCGGCCTCCGGATTTCGGTGTCCAGTCACTGTATTACGGAGAATTTTTTCAGTTCCTGTATTTTACTCTTTTTCCTTTCCCCCTCAATCTTTTTAAAATTTTCCTTTTTCCTTTTCCTTTTTCTGGCGATGTTGTAAGAATCTTCTTCTTTTTAATTTTCCATTTTTGTTTTTGCTTTTTTCTTTGTTTTTCATTTTCTTTTTTTCTTGTAATTATTTTTTGACAAATTTTCTACATGTGATAAGCAATATTTTCACATTCAAAGGTTCATTACATGTGTAACAAGTTATGTTATTTTTGTACTAAGCTATGTTCTTTGTGTAAGAATATATATTACTTGTGTAATAATATATGTTATTAAACAATATGTATTATTTATGTAAAGAGCTAATATAGAACACATGACAGAATGAATCAAGGGAGAATTGGACCTAAGATCGGGTTGAAATTTAGGCGTTTTGGTGTTCGATACAGAATTTAGCATATAATACCTTCCCGAAAGCGGAACAATGAGGCGAGTTGATGAGCACCATCAGTTCGGCCATCTAAGGTTGTTTAGCCCTTTAAATTTACGTTTTTCCTTTTTTTTTATTTTTTATATTTTATTTTTTTATTTTTTACCATAGAGCTTGTCTACAGCTATTTAGATACCGTTCATTCAGACTTGCTTTAGAGCTTCTTTCAAGCTCTTTATTTTTGCAATTTATAAAGAAAATTTATAATGAGTGTAGATGAGTGGTGGAGATTTAATTGAAGTTTGAAATGTATGGTGATTGTTAAGTAGTTATCAAATCAACAATCAAATTATGGTAGGTGAATTTATAAACAACAAAATAAAGAGGTTCAAAAAGCCCCTTAATGATTCATGGCTTAATAACAACCTATGTTATTTGCGTAACAAACTAAGTTATACGTCCAACATGTTATTTTATGTGCGTAACATGCTATGTTATTGTATAACAAGTTATATTATGTGCGAAACAAGCTATGTTATTTATACAAGCTATGTTATTTGCATAACAAGTCATGATATTTATGTAACAATATATGTTATGTGTGTAACAATGTATGTTCTTAAATAATCTGTGTTATTTGTATAATAAACTGTGTTTTTGGTGTAACATCCTATGTTATTTGTTTAACAAGTCATGCTATTTGTATGACAACCTATATTATTTGTTTAACATGTTATGTTCTTTGTATAATAATATATGTTAAAATAGTATAACATCATTTATTATATTACTATCTGAATTTAAAAAGAAAAAAATGATTAAAAAGAAAAGAGAGAAACTGTAACGCCCCGAGTTCTCAATACCCGAGACGCTACTAAATCTATTCTATCTCTTTTAAAAGTGCTGAAAAACTTAAACATTTATGTAACTAAGTGTGGACTTTTTTTTTAAAAAAAAATAACATAATAATATTTCATGAATAATTTCTAATGTAACATTATCAAAATTAACAAATACTCAAACCATTGTCAAAACATTTAACTTGAAATAGCAAAAATGCCTGTAATATTTTCCCGAAATAAAAGAAGCCTTAACAACTAAACATTTATCCATTTTCCTTTTTCTTTCAATTGCCATTCTCGATCAAGTCGCTGCCAGCTCCAGACCCTGAAATGCTTTGAAATACAAGGTGAATGTTTCGAAGAACACTCTGTAGATTCCTGAGCACTAACTTTAACACATGCAATACATAATATGTCATTTAAACACATCTACACATGCAATTGATGTTTGTCAGAATGACGAGCTAAATCTGTAGGCTCCTGACTAAGGTGAGCTAACTATGCGCATACTTTTTATGTTTCTATAATTCACATACAGCATATGCATAAACACATAATATATAATTGCATCATACTTTGCATAAATGTGTGCATATAACTTTAAAAATAATTTTGAATAGGAAATCCACCTTAAGTTGCTTTCCTTTTTGAGTTCGAGCTTAGGGCAACCAACTATGCGTCAAGTTACGTGCCTCGTCTAACAAATAAATAAATAAAGTTAGAAATTTTGAAAATATTTAAATCTAAATAAAAGTATAGGGTTAAATCGTAAACTTTAAAAGTTTTGAGTTAAAACATGACTTTTCAAAACATTTAGGACTAGAATGGAGTTTTCAAAATGTTGGGGACTAAAATAGATAGAACTGATACTATGGATCAATTTAAATATTATTAAAAATATAGGGACTGAAACTGTTTAAACTGAAGGTTTTGGATTAACTTGAACATCAGTAAAACTACAGAGACTGAAATGGGCCAGAACAGAGATTTGGGACCTATTTATGCAGAGAATGAACCTAGAGACTGAAATAGACTTAAAATTAACATGAGGGACCGAGAAAACATAAGACAAAGATCAAGGACTTGGACAGACAAATCGGATTAATCAAAATCCCCAACTCTAAGTCAATTTTTCTGCCAGAGACAAACCGAGAGCGAGAGGGACAATGGGGTTCGACGCTTTGCGGCGAGGTGAGTCGTGGTCGCGAGTTAGCTAGTGAGATGGGTTCGAATGGAGGTGCGAGAGATCGAGTTGGGTTCAAGGAGGTCGCGGGTTCGCAGAGAAGTGGTTCGCGATTTGGTTCATTAATTCCGGCCAATGGGGTTCGCGTTGGGTTCGGTCGACAGGGAGGTTCGAGAGTGGGTCTCGGTTGGAGGATTCCGGCCAGAAGCCAGAGGTTCCGGCGGTGACGATGGTAAGTTTCAAACGGGTTCTTGGCTCTGGTTTCTGGTTTTGGGGTAACTTGGCTGAAAGGGGGTGGCCGGTGGCAGTGGCCGGCGGCTGGCAGTCGCTTTCTGCCCTATTTCTGTTTCCCTTCTTTCCTTTTTTTTGAATTGTATGAGTGCTGAAGGGACGGTGTTGGTGGCTGGAGATGGTGGTTGGGATAGCTCTCGACTGGGGTTCGATTAGAAGAGAAGGCAGTGGCTGCGTATGTGCGTGTGTATGTATATGTGTAATGATTGTGTGTATACCTGAATGTGAAGTTCTTGAGTGCGTGTGATGAATGTAGTGTCTTGTATGTAATTTCTGGGTGTGAGTGTATAGCTTGCTGTGTGTTATGTAGAGAATTGAAGTGTATCTCTGCGTATTTTGTTGTGAATGCTGAACGCTTTAGTGCTGTGAATTGTATGTTTAGCTAGAAAAATTTGCAGAATCGTGAGTGTTTGCTGGAAGTGAAATGAAGCTGTGAACGTGTCTGTGTGTTGAAGAATATTGCTGAGTTTCTTTCCTGAAATCGTTGCTGTGATTCAAGGGAAGTTTACACACATATATAGATAGAGAGTGAATTGGAGACGTTGAGGGGAGGATCGTGGGGAGATATGAGGGAAATTTGGGTGGATTGGTGTAGCAGAAAATCTGGGGAGTGAGGGATAACCAAAAATCTGGAGAAAAACGGTGGCAACAGGTTCGGTTGTGGACAGATTCAACGTGGGTCAAAATGGGTGCTGAAATAGTCTTGGTCTTGTTTGTCTTAGCTTAATCTGATTTGGGCCTCAAATTGGGCTCTAAATGTAAAAAGGTAATAGAATTTGGGCTTATATAATATTAGGTCTGGAAGTTGCTTGAATGTAACGAACAAGAATTTTGGCCCAAATCTTAATTGGGCTAGGAATTTATCGGGTTTACAATAAGGGACTTTTACATGTAAATTATTATATTTGTAATAAATTGAAAAAATACTCAATTATAACGATTTTAGTCTTAAAAGTAGTTATTGTAAACAAATTGTAAAAATACTTATTACACTTTTAATTATAATTTGTTACACTGACTGTATTCTTCCAAATAAAATGACTCAACGTTTGTAATTTATCAATTAAAAATTAAAATAAATATTTTTTCTAATTACAAGGGTCAATGGTTATGTATTGATTAATTTATTCTATATACAATATTAAAGCGGCTGAGTTTTGACGAGCCCCACTTGTGTTTTCCCGCTCAAACTCAGCTTGCTTAATTTTTTATTTATTTAATTTTTTACTGGGTTTACATTTATTGCTATGAGGGAATCACGGCATGCAGCCTCCCTAGCCGCTTGACTTTATTTTGCCAGGCCTGAGAACTCGAACCGTCACAGCTTTGATGGCCAGCAATTTTTTTACTATGCTGACTTGCCTTAAAAGCTGTTTACATCTTTTTCTTTTTCATTTTTTTTTTCAAATTTCTTGGAAATTGACTGTCGAATTTTCTTTTTCCTTTAACCCATTCCCAGCCACAGAAACTATTTCGCCAGATTCCGTTTCTGATGGATCTTCCGCCACTTCTATCTCTGACTACAAGCCGAGTTTTGTATTTCTCTAAAATCAAAGTTCAATTTTTGATGCCACAAACGAAGTTTCGGGATGCAAATTTTTTGCTTTATATAACAAAAAAAGAACACAGAGGAAATTGGAGTTTTTTTCATTCTAAAAGGCATTATAATCATGGCATCTTTACCCACTTTCTCTCTGTTGGATTATATCAATCTAGCCTCAAGATTTTATTTCTTAATTAACATTTTGTCATTAATTCCCCAGAAGTCATTACATTTTTTCTTTCAGATTTTGTTATGTGCAGCAAAAGAAGGAAAAAGAAGGAAGTGGAAGAGAAAAAGAGTTATATATAAGGAAGAAGAATTGCTAGGAGGCCCACGGATTCATGGCCAAGTGAGGAAAACCATGCATGAAATTGTGTATTTTCAGGCAGCGGGCCATTGGTTGGAGAAGAAATTGTCAGTTCGTTTTTTGTTTTTTCCATAGCCAAACGAAAGTCTTTCAGGCAGTGGACCGGTATATACAAGAATATATTGATAATTTCGTAAGCAGTTTTTGACTCACAAGCGTTGCAATTCATGGTTTCATAATTTGGAAAAGTTACATAATAACATCAGCAGTTCTGTTCAATGTTTGGTTTCATGAGTGGAGTTAGAGCCATGTACGCTCTTGCTGAGGGTGTACCTTTGGATATTGTAAATTGAATTGTAATCAACCTAAAATTGGATGGTTTAGCATCGACGCCCAGTTCCTTCACCCTTTGTATTTTTTTTTTAATTTTTTTTTTTGTTGAAGACGAAAATCAGTTGTGTGCTAAATTCATATCCTTTGTGGGAAATAATTTGAAGAATTTGAATTTGATTTTCTTGGTTTTCTTATTGCTTTTCTTGGAAGATACTAAGTCTGCATTTAGGTCTATCTCGACAAAGAATAACGAGAAAAGTTCTTCAACTTTTATCATTTGTGACTGGGGTTGGGCAAAATAACCATAACCAACCGAACCAAACCAAAATCGAGCGGTTGGTCTGATTTGATTCGGTTTTTCTAAAGTTTTAAGCGGTTACGTTATCAAAACTAATAAAAATACCACAACCAAGTTAAAGTATTTGATATCGTATTTGTTAACTTAATTCTTAATTTAAATTCCTAAAATTAAAAGAATAAAGTTTGATACAATCTCGATTTCTATTAAAAACATGTAACTCAAATCTTATAGTATAGTTGTTACTTCTACAAAGCATATATTTTTCTCTCTTTCCCTTTAGTCGGCTGCTTAATTAAACCATATCTTATTATTTTTATTTTTATATATCCACAACTAAACCAAAGCAAACAAAAACCAAATTCACAGGTTTTGAAAATTGTTTTATGTCAAAAGCCTTTTAGTTGAAATGGATATATAAATATTTTATTTTTTGTAGTATTTTGAAAGATGATCATTTCGCTGCATGGAAATAGAAAGGACACATTTTTGTATTAGAAAAGCATTGAAAAGTGTGTAAAGATTTTCAGAAAGTTTTATTTATTTTGTTCATTTGTTTATGTTTTATACAAAGGGAGGGGAGGGGAGGGGATAATATTAAGTGATATTATTTATTATTTATTATTAAGCGATATTTAGATTTATATTTATATTATATATAATGTAAAAAAAAGAAATTAGAGTCTTTGCTATAGAATCAATCCAATTTTTTTTTTTAAAAAAATATTATAGAAAGACTGTAGGGGAGGGGAATCAAACCATTAATCAAGAATTTAAGACTAGGATACTCTCAATTGGTGATTGATCGAGCCCACTTCAAAGCTGCCATCGACATCATCCTCAATCCTCTTGAGTATGGCAAAGGTGCATTCCCCATTCCAGCCAACCACTAACAACTGGTGAATATGATTCGCAGTTGTGAATTCTTTGAGGAGGAACACTTTGATTGCATCCCACTGCACATCTTGGCGGACATTGCTCAAAAAATGCATATCGTCTCAAATCAAAACCCATTTCTCCCTAGGAAGTTTCTGGGTCGCCAATTGGTAATGGAACATTTGAAAAAGCACGATCGCATCTACCTTAAGAGACTCTCAACTTATTTGGCAACCAAAGCTCATGATCGCTTTGATATGATTTACCCAGGAGCTGATGAGGGGGATGAGGAGTGAAGGAGTACTTGGTTGAAGACATTGGGACGGTGAACTGATCTGCATTGGTGTCTGGCTATGGTTTGTGGACCTGTAGCCTATTTGTTTTCCTTTTGTTTTGCTCTCATGGTCCGTTGGGTTTGTCCCTGGTTTGATCTGTGGGCTTAGTTGTTGGGGTCATGGATTGTGGCTTTTTTTTTTTGTTTTGCCTTAGGGCGTCTGGCCTGTTTGATCCTTTGACCAAGGATCAGAGTTTGTATCTTTTGATGCTTTTAATAATAGATTTCCAATTTATATAAAAAAAAAAAGACTAGGATACTATTTGACTCTTGGCGGACCCATCAATTAAACATGTTATTGTTGTATTTCGTTTAATTGCTTTATATTAGAGAAGGATTGTACACACATTTTTAAAGGGCAAATCATCATCTTTTATGTTGGTCTTTTATTGAAAAGAAATGTATTTATCATGTGTAGTTGTATATTGCGATATTAAGGGTCATAGATTGATCTGGCTAAGAGATAATTATATGCGATGAGGATGGCAAGCCAATCAAAAAAACCACAAATGTTGTATTCTAAGAAGTTTTTTCATAACTTTCATTAGCAAAAAATTGATGATATTATATGTTCTCTTTATTATGTATTTGAATGACACTATTGATATTTTTTTATGCATGGTTAGTCCTTTGCTAATCATCAAATTTTTTACTACTACACTCTGTCTTTGTAAATCTGTGTACTTTCCCATGCATTGCACGGGTAGTATCTACTAGTTTCCATTACAATAACTTTCAAAAACCAAATGGCCTTAGCATACTGGGCTTAAATATTTGGGCTTTAAATAACATGGCAAGAGGAGAATACAATTTGGGTTTTAAAAATATTTTATAAGACTTGTGATTCTAACTGAACAAAAAGAGATTTTCTTTGATAACAAACTTAATAATTAATTGGACTCTAATCTCATATTCGGAAATAAAATCCAACTAATTGTAAATTTGGGTTTTTCTGTAAAATGAAGTTAGACGAGCAACGCATGTTCTTTTAATTAAACCTTTTATCGTGACCAATATTAAAAAATAACGGATTAGGGTGGTAGCGACACGCTTCAACTCTTTTAAAATCTTTTAAAATAGAAATTTTCAATTAAGAAAATTCCTGTCGCTACAGAAAACAAAGAAAAAAAGGAAAATAAAAAAAAGAAAAAAATAAAAGAAAGCGTAAAAAGAAAAATAAAGAGAGAAAAAAAATTCCAACCACAGGGTCGTCGGAATCCGGCTGACAGGGTGGTGGAGAGTAGGGGTGGGTTGGGGTTGGGTAGGCGTCAATAGTGGCGTAGGGAGATGGGGTAAGGGTATTAAAAAAAATTTATTAGACAGAAAAAATAATATAAATATTAAAAAAATAAAAAAGTAACATAATTTTTATTAAAAAAATAAAAAAGTAACATAATTTTTACCTGTACAACATAGTATGTTACATATTATTTTTGAAATTTAAAACATTTACTAAGTATATATAGAATTTTTTAAAGTTAGATAGGTAAAGGTGAAAAAAAAACCTAATCTTTAGTTGTATACCCGCGTCTTGTACGAAATAAAATAATTAGTCAAAAAAAAGCTTCATAATTTAAAAAACTAAATAATTACTATTTTCTTGCATACTACTCACTCATATACACATGTTACTACTAATATATAATCAAATTGAAACGTACAATGCTTTTACTTCTTATAAAGCGAATCAAATTGTCATTCGTAAAACAATACTCTTAAATAATGAAAATGAGAATTAATGAGCAAGTTTTTAATACAAATTTAATTTTATGTTGAGTATGAAAACCAAGAAACCATGGAAAAAAGAGAGCAAACAAAATTTATAGAATTTCAGAATTACCCTACACTCACATCTTTATTCAATAAGCATTAGTACAAGAACTCTAGGAACACATTTAGAGTGTGGATGACATTTATTTGTCAAAACGAATTCTTTTCCACATTTCCATCATATATTCTTAGAAAAATTATCTTTTGTAATTCCTCATATAGTGTCATACATTCTTTAAAGTAATCACTGTTTACTAAATTCATTCTAGAAAAATCTAAATACACGCCCTTTTGTTACAAAAGATCCAAGGGAAACAATATTACAAGTGGGGATAAATTCTATTTGATTTACCTTTAACATTAATTTTTAACCATTTACCACTCGAAAAAGAATTAAAAGAATTTTTTATTTTTGTTCTAAATTATAATCATCAAATATTATTAATACTAGTATATATTACTTGTAAAATGCACGAGAAGTACACAAATTTACAAAAATAGAATGTAGCAGCAAAACTTGATTATTGGCAAAGGACTATGCATACATAATCTTATGAGAATCTCAAGTTAAAATCATTACATTCTCAAAACATTTAAACAACTATTTATCAATGTCAATTCATAAATAAGAAGAAGAATCAAACACTAATTTTAGTTCCATTTCTCAGTAGCTAGCATTTGTTAACTAATTTTGCAATTAAAAATTAATTTAAGTACATTAATAATTAATTAATGGTAATTATATGGTAATAAGAAAAATTATATTCGACATCCCTTTTTTTTGTTGAAATTATTATACTTGACATCTTAATCTTAGTGCCATCCTTGAGATTTTGAGTCTCTGAGTCAAATATTTCAAAATGGGTCCATAAATTGTGTTATTATCCATATTCAAAATTTATTTCTTATGTTTTTTCTAATGAAAACTTTTATTTTCATATAAAAGAACAAGCAATACTCTAAAATATTTATATTGTCTCAAATAATAAAAAAATACATAAAATAATTACCTTAATTACATAAAAAGTCATAGTTATGAAAAGAATTGTTTATTTGTCACTAATATTAATTTTTTATGCACAAAGATATAGATAAGCTTTTGAAATGTCAAGATTTTTAATCAAAAGAAAAATAAAAATATTTTTTAAAGGAAAATGAAAATATTTTGGATCATAATACTATATAAATAATTTAATCACAAAAATTGAAAATCATTAAAATGAAAAAACAAAATTTCATTAAAATGAAAAAACAAAATTAAACATATGAAATTAAGTATTTGTTAAATATGGCAAAAAAATTATGTAAACTTCAAATTAATTTAATTGAGGAAACAAACTAAAATAAATTATCTTATAGACTAAAAATTAACTGTTTAATAAGAAATTGACTGCAAAATAATAATAATAAAGATTTTTAATTAAAAATCTTTTAATTAAAAATTAAAATGATTAATTAACATGATTAGTTCAATTATTTTTAATGTTGAAACCATTATTAATTGATCAAGGTGCCAACAAAACAAAAATGTCGAAACCCAATCCAGCTTATATTCTCCCCTCAATTCAACTCATTTTAGTTTCATACATTCTCTAGCAACATAGCTTTGTCGGCCTCAACCAAAAAAGAAAAGAACCCTATGCTGATAAAGGAATTGACTTTGAGTGCATTTGATCAAAGAACAAAGCCTCAAAGTTTCCGTCCTTTGCAAAAGTTTCACCGAAAACTAGATAAATGCAAAAGAAAATCTAATGTACCAAGAGCTGGTACTTTTAATTGCTTATATTTTAAATCACTTCATTATTATCTTAGCATTTCTTTTTTAATACCAATGCATTTCCCTTCTATGCATTGTAGGCTAACAAAATCTAAACTACAATGTTCAATGACAGAGTCTAAATGTTTAGTGTGGAAATTCAAAAAGGGGCTACTTACAAAATTCAAAATGAAAACGTTAGACAAGTAAATCCAAAAAAAAATTCCAAAGAGACATAAAAATAAGACATGAATAAGTGACATTTTAGATATGCTATATCTTTACTGGACGATTAAAAAGTACTCATATTATTATCACTTAATGAAATTGTACCACGTCAAAATGTCTCTTTTCATATATTTCCTTAGAGTTCCTCAATCCAAAATTGAGTTGTGTTATTTGAATAAAATGATATACAAAAATTTAAATAAAACTGACACGTGACAGGATCTTATTTTTAAACATATCACGTCATCTTTTCATCACTGGTAATCACATAGGCCACATTTTATTTTTGTTACACTTTTTATCTACTAATTT
Organism: Nyctanthes arbor-tristis; assembly: GCA_963692815.1. NCBI lineage: Eukaryota > Viridiplantae > Streptophyta > Magnoliopsida > Lamiales > Oleaceae > Nyctanthes > Nyctanthes arbor-tristis. The sequence continues at coordinate 29,153 of CAVNYN010283385.1, read as the reverse complement.
GTCCAAATAGAATTATTCTCCAAAATTTCATAATGTATATTTTTAAACATATCACGTCACCTTTTCATTAATGGTAATCACATGGGCCACATTTTATTTTTGTTTACTAATTTATCCAAATAGAATTATTATCTAAAATTTCATAATGTACACAATGAGGTTGAAATCACTACAACAAGAAATAGTCAAATGGAAGAAATTGATGATATCATTCTATTTGAGATATCGATATCAAACCTCGATCGTGTAGAATTTTCAAATATCTCAAATATTAATTTAGGAAAAATATTCCATAAAAAAATTTTATTTTGGGGGGTTTTTTTTGGGTTATATTTGCAATAATTATACTAACTATTTTTTTTTTTTTAAAACTCAAGTAGATATTATGGGCATTGTAGTTAGAGAGACACTTTTGTAATAATATTTTTGATGAAAATTACATAGTTGAAATATAGTCATTGTAACATTCAACATGCAACATCCGAATGACAAGTAAAATAAGTAATTGAACACAAATGAAAACAAAGTAGTTAACTAGCACTATAGAAACGAAATGTAAGTCACCATATATAGTTAGCAATATTTATTTCTATCTGTGGGTTGATCATAACCCTTTTTAAATTTGATTTAAAAAAAAAAATTGACCAAAGATATTCCAGAGCCACGCGCGCACTTGTCCCCCCGGGCCCCCCAAACTAATTATATGCTTCTTTTACACCCTCCCACTCATGTATTGACAATTAGTATTCTAGATTGAAAATGATTTAATATCAGATGTCTAAACGCTGATTTGACTTATTAGATATGTGTCATCTGACATGTCACATCATAAGAGTCCTTCTATAGAGGGAAGAGTACTCCTCTACATGATCCATGTGGAGGAGTACTCTCCTTAATAGAAATTTTTCACCTCATACTGTGATGTGACATGTCATATGACACATTACGTATGCCGCTAATTGTTTGACATTAAATCATTTGGCAATCAACAACACTTGAAAACACTTCAGAACAACCCAATTTTATTTTCTACCTCTCGATGTACTCTTTTAAAAAGAATTTTATGAGGAAAACTTGTGAATCCGCACAGATGGAGTTTTGTTAGTTGTGCTGACTTCATATATATCTCACTGAAGTATATAGTTATCCATACATGTTAATGATGAGTTTCTTTTTAGCCAACAGCTCTTTTAATAAAATTGAGGAATTCCCCTCCTTTTATAGGCAAGGATTACAAATTTTGAGGATACAATTTACAATTTTTACCAAAATATTAGACTTCACGTGAGCTTATTTCCATGGGTGGCCCTGAGAGTGTGCAGGTGGTATGATTGCACAGGGTCTCATCATTCAATAGGCACCAAAATAATTTTTTTGTTATAGATACGACCTTAAAAATATTTGAAAAAATTTTAGAATGTCATTTGTTAAAAGTAGGCATTATTGAAATACCAATTGTTAGAAAAGTTTAATGAAAGTTATTGGGTTAAAAATTAGATTGCATTTTATTATTTAAAAAAATTAAGGAAGGCCTACCTTTAAGGCTTAAATTTGACGTTAATCATCAAAAGCCAAAACAAAAAGAAAAAATAATCATATCATACAACCAACAAGGTTTATAAGCAAATGGGACACCATAATAAAAATGATTGTTTTTAATGTGAAATACTGAAATTATAATTTGATTTATTTTTTTCTAATTTAACCCTAATTTAAGTGAAATGAAAGGGGCACTATTTGTATTGTCGCACAGAGCGCTTAAATTCTCAGGGCCGGCCCTGCTTATTTCCTCCCTCTCTTCATGTTTTTTTTGGGGGCAAATCTCATATCATTAAATTTTAATTATGAAAATATAAACCAATATATAATCGTTTGGACTACTCCCGTTAATGAGTTAACATGTTAAAATGGAACCCCAAGTCTTAATATATGGTATTAGAGCCTATTGAGTTATACGAGTAATATGATCTAATTAAGATTCAAACGAGCATATGAATTTCAATATTGATATGCTTCAACAAACCACCATCTTACGAGAACATGTTAAAGGAAAAATCATACATCAATTAAATATAAAAACATAAATCAACATATAAACGATTGTGTTACTCCTCTTAACATGTTGATCTTTTAAAAGACAACCTTTACATGGTTTGGTTTCTTTTTGTCTTTACCTATCCTGATGGTAGGTAAACTTCTTCCTCGCAAGAATCTGCCCCCGTCTCCACAAAGGTAGCATTTGTGTCCCACTTTTGCTTCCGTTATTGGTATGGATGTTCCTACGTCTCTTAGACACATATCTAGATTATTGTTAAGTAAATTGTCGATATAGTCTTTTACCTTCCATATTGGTTATTGTACTGCTTAACTCTTGCCCTACACTATTATCATCATATCTCCAAGTATAATAATTCAATAAATTATTAGCCGGGTCCTTGGTCAGCAAAACGGAAAAATAAACAAATAAACATAGGCAGTTCATTTTGGTTTTGCTCGTTAAAATTGTTGGTGGTTCTTTTAATATTTTAGTTGGTTAATTGCTCAATGACCACTGGAAATCACTTTTAGTTTTAAGAAACTAGCAATGATTTCTTACTTTTCTGAGCAACGAGGGGTTCAACGTTGTTTTCTTAAAAAAAAGAATTCATGGTCAGAGCCACCCATACTAGTTGATGTCTAGGTAGAGATCTTTTAAGTTTGAAACTTGATAGTGACAAAATATGTGAATGTTATTCACATATTCGCCTAAACTCAAGAAATCTGCATTACTCCAAGTTGTAAAAGTTTTGAGACAAAAAAACATAACCGTGTTGTTTTAGGAATTCTTTCCTTTACTTGCCTGCCAAGTTACCTCAAAACATCTGTGTATATATCTGAACACAATTATTAATTAATTAATCAGAATAATGTTTATAGACCTTTTCCATAGATCCATCGCTGCCCCCGGTTTTTCCTCTGTACATACGTAACCAATCCATAGACATTTTCTAATTTTCAACTTTTCGAACTCGAAACCAATCAAGAAGATGCAACCTGCGGCCGCAAAATATATCATCGTTATTCTTTCAATTGTTTGCCTCCTAGTCACCTCTGCGGTTGCCCGTGGCGGAGGCGGAGCAATGGGGGGCCGGGGCCGTAGTGGCCGGAGCGGTGGAAGTTTGAGTAATACGCGGGCTAGCCATAGCAGCAACGGCGACCGCGGTAATGGTAAAGGAACGAACACGATTTGGTATCCGATACCCCGAACGAATGGTCATCGAAGAAGCAACGCTAGTGCGTTGACTCCCATTGCATGGCCCGGTTTAGTCATTGTTTTACTTTGTTTATGCTTCGTTTTGTTGGATCATTTTGTTTAAACCCACTCATCTATTGACATGACTTATTTATCTTTTTCATATGATAGGCCGTTAATTTCACAGAATCGAGTAGTACTATTTGTATAAAAGATGTGTTTGGGAAAATTAATTATTTGTGTGATACTTGTATAATATAAAAATTAATTAAAGGGGTTGTATTCAATTCAGACTTCTATAGACTTTTAATGACTTTTTTTAACGAGTGACTTTTGAGGGCTTTTTAGGATTTCTTGAACTTTTATGGACTTTGACTGGATTTAAGTAGGAGACTTATCTGGATTTTTGTTTACTTTTATTTAAAAACTTTCTTGGACTTTTTGAGACTTTAGATATTCATTTTAATTTTAAAAAATTATTATAATATATACTATTATGTGGAGCAGCTTTTTTAAATGAGCAATTATATATCAATAAAATTATTTTCAAAAAATGAAAAATCAAGTTTGTAGTAAAAATTTTTTATAGAGTTTTATAACATCGTAAAATTCATAACCTTTCCCAAAACCAAAACATAATTCATAATTTCAGTACACTGTATGACAAAAAAGAAAATATCACATACTCTTTCAACATAAGCGGGAAAATAAAATTGGGATAAGGAGCTAGCAAAACAAGGCATAAATAAAAATATCTTAGCACATATCGCCCTGATCATTTTGAGCCTAACTACACAATAATTAAACTAATAACACATAAAATTAAAAAAATAATAATCAGTCTATAAAAATGAGTAACGAGCAAAATATTTGAGGTAAACAAACAATTATTAATCTAATCGATAATAAAATAAAATAAATGAGCGCTTACAATATATAAACGGAAAAGTAAAGAAAAAGAAACTGCCAGAGACCCAATGGAATCCCCCCTGAATGGTACAAAAAAACTGTATTGTGGAGTATCAGAGTGATGCAGGAGTGACTCGCCCTCCATTCCCATTTAATAAAAAGATATAATAATTTGAAAAAAATAAATAATATATAAGAATTAAACAAGAATAAAAAGTAAACTATTTAAAAAGAGAGAGAGAGAGAGACAAGAATCCACATGTCCAATCTTGAGATGTAGTGGGGAATGAGATGGGGTATGTTATAAAAAAAAATTCGTAGGTAGAGATGATGAGAGGCTTATAAAGAAAAATACAAGAGAAATTATTTTTTTTAAAAAATAGCTCAAATAGTCTTAAAAATCTCATGGGTGTAGTTGAGACTTTTGAAGAGATTTTTTTTTTATATTTTACATATAAAGTCTCCAAAAATCTCAAAATGTAAGAAATCTCACAAAATTCTAGTCAATTTGAATACCTCGAGACTTATTGAGACTCTTGAAAAGTCTCAATTGAATACCTTATGACTTTTAAAGACTTTTTAAAAGTTTTAAAAAGTCTCAATTAAAAACATCAAGATTTTTAAAGAGTCCTGAAAAATCTAAATTGAATACCTCAGAATTTTATAAATCCTCAAAAGTCTTTAAATGTCCCAAATAAATACACCCTCCTAAATCAAACAAAGTATCTCAAACAACTAAGACAATAGAAATAGTAGAGAAAAAATTAAAATGGCTAGCCGAACAGAGTCGTGTTAAGGACATTATCCTAAAGTCGTGTTGGCCTCCCCTCATATGAGTACTATCGGCATGACACGGCTCCAAGATAAAACCCCTAAGTCTCAGCCAAAACTCCATCTATGAGTACGATCACAAGGAGTGGAAAAACGAGCATCTATCGGCATACTACCAAATAGTATAAACTATATTATATGTATGAGAGAATTCCTTAGGTTGTTGTTATGCATATAAAATAATGAAAATAAGCATATATATATATATATATATTGCAAGATTTAACCCCCGCATGAATGATAATCATAATGCATTTAAATTCTTAGAATGTAGGTTACATCTAAGAAATAAAACTGAAAGCAAAAAATAAGAACAAATAAATCTTGAAATTAAAACAAAAGAATGTTTTAAAGTTTTAAAATAAAATATAATAAGTTACAACAATCCACCGCAAACTTTAAAACATTCAAAATAAAAATAATATATATGGTGGCAATACTATACTGTGTAATAGCCGTGGGTGTCTTGCGATTTGAACCTCACTTAGTGAAGACAATTCCATTTGAGAGCACCATAATGGACTAAAGCTTTGAATTAGGTCTCTTGGCCAAACTTCAATCGTCCCTCACATAGTATCGATTTAGGCTCAAGTTCTTAGCGGGTAGCACTATTAATTGTCATGCACTCTTATCTTGATTATAGTAAAAGTCTCTAGGAAATAGCCCAATCCCATAGCCATAACCTCATGGTAACTCTTACATATGTGAGTTCTCTAAGGACACGTGTGACCCGCACCCCGTGAGATTTCTCGCCTCGTAACTCATTAAGGGTTGAGCCCTTCCTAACGTCACATTTATTAGATCTATCACTATAAGAATGAGGACAAATATTATAGTGCTACGAGTCACACAGTATAGGTTGTTTCTATCACATTGAACGTTTTTCATGGGATCTCCAATGAGGATGTCTTTGATAATATTATGAAATTTTTAATATCATGAAAAGTTAGCACTCTTATATAGTTTTAGTTTCAGTACTTGGTTGAAACTGTCCCTATAAATTTTATTCCACTCATAAAGATTAATGCACTTGATTTAAATTCTTTGTTTATGTCTTCGACAGAGGTAGAAGTTTGTCTATCGTGCATCTTTGTAGTGTTCACTAAATTAGGATAATTTCTCTTTTACATAGTAAACCTTGAAAATCATATAGTTATTCTTTATAGGCATCCACCTATCAATACATCATCATCCTATACTTGGCGTTTAAAGTTTACCAAAGTCCTTTACCACTGGTGATATCTAAATATCACCTAGCTTGCGGGAAAGAGCTCTTAGGATTAAATATGAAATGGAATTCAAATTGTCCTGATTTATATCGCGAGGTAGATAGAGTTAACCAATACCTCTTTCATTTTTTCCATCATTAAAATTTTCTCAATAAATTTTTAGGTTTAACACTATTAAAATCCTCATGAGAAGTACTGGAATTATGAAGGCAAATAAATAAATAATTCAATAACTAGACATAAATAATTTATCATTTTCGCATATGATGCACCAAGGAAATAACCTTGAGTCTACTCATATTTAAAAATATAAGGCAGTATCAAATAATTTAAGTTAGATTCATAGAAAAGTTTTTGCAACACCATGTTCGTGTTTTACCTTCACTGTGCATAATACAGTAACACTAATCACAGAATTGTGACGATACAAAGTGCATTCTGAGCACAATTATTTCCATCATAATTAGCCTCTATAAATTATAATCACATAAAGGCACAATCTCTGTCTTCCTCTATTCCTTACTAAAATAGAAATTGGTAGGAGAGCTCTAATACTAAGTGTAGTGACCAAAAGCACTAGTACTTCCAAGGAAAAGAAAGCACGCATTACATAGAAAGAGGCCGGAGAAATTTTACATCAATTCTTGACAAATAGATACAAGTAAAATCAAACCAGCACTTACGTATTTGTATTATCGCTCAACTTAAGGGTTAGGATTCAAATTCTTATCCTACATGTTCGCCAATCGAGAGATCGGAAGAGCACATCATGCCATCAAAGTGAATAAAATTACTAATCCAAAAACTTATTTCTCTAAACAAATGTTGCTCGCCAATAGGTTGCAATATACCAACTCTAAAATAATATTATTATAAACCAAGAATGAGCACTGTATGCACAATTTTTTTTTTAATTCACAAAGACTGAAGAATACTAATATTTATCTTTCTTCCTAACCTTACATATCAAACGAAACTCATAAAAATATTTTTCTGATTATGATATCAAAATTTTGTAATTAGATTTTAAGACATACATTATTTGAAGTAATCAGGTCTTGTGATATATGTTCAACAAGAAATATAACCACCCAACTATTTTATGAGATAGAATATCCAGCATAGAATAATTGCAACCAAACACTTACCTTGAGGTGCACCTATAACGTTTCACTTTCAAAATTAGCAGGGATCTCAGCCTCATGAACCCCTCCTTGTCCAAGAAAGTTACTCGACGAGAGGTTCTGATCGTAATCACCTTAAACAAGTTTTAGCTACAAAAATTTCAAGTAGTCGTAATTCCTTGTGGACGGGGTGAACCCCTCCTTGTCCAAGAAAGTTACTCGACGAGAGGTTCTGATCGTAATCACCTTAAACAAGTTTTAGCTACAAAAATTTCAAGTAGTCGTAATTTCTATTTTCTTAAACAGACACTAGAAATTTAAACAAAACAAGAAAATAAAATTCTGCACTTAACAAGAGGTGCGGAAAGATGATTCTCTCCATAAAACTAATGTAGCTTAATACAATCCTAATGAAGTGACATATCCATGTTTAGAAGGTATTATAGAAAACGATTTGTATAGAAGAAATGACATACCTCTGCACTTTCTCATCCTCCTTTCCTACTTCAAAGTATAGATTTTAAGCAACTGGTTTTATAATTGCAATTGGCTAAAAATAAAGCCGAGATTATCCTAAAGGCAATAGTAATTTAATAACAAAAGGAGAAATAAAAGTTTAAAGTAACCTACCTGCTTAAACCACTCACAAGATAGCTAATATCAATATTAAAAACTCTTCGCTACTGCTGTATTTCGCAAGTAAGGATTGACTCCTTAACGTGGTTTTCTTCAAACATTTATTCTTCAAAGCCTTAATAATGATTAATCAAACTAATGATTTCAAGGAATCAATTTTAAGTATTTCAAAATATTAAGAAAACATTCTGATTACAGAGAAGAACGAGGCACTTAAGTACTTTTAAACAAGAAATAAAAATTCGAACCGTCCTTTCCTGCTAGACAACATGCTCAATACTAAAATAACATTTCTTATACAACATAACATTTGTTCACGAAATCCCTCAAAAAAAAAAAAAAAAAAAACATTTGTTCATGAAATATGACTTGCAAGCAGGGATCAAACCATGCCGCTAATTTTTGTTTTAATAGATTAATAAACATTCAAATCTCAAGACATTTTTTTCCCGCAATCAGATTCATATATGTAATATGACTTTGAATAGAACAATTATCACACAAATCCAACACGACTTTAGAGTGTTGGGGAAAATTAGTGATTTGTATGATACTTGTATAACATAGAAATTAATTAAATTAAACAAAGCATCTCAATCAACTAAGATAATAGAAATAGTAAAGAAAAAGTTAGAATTGCTGGTCTAAGAGAGTCGTGTCAAAGACACTGTCCTACAGTCTTGTTAGCCTCTCCTCGTGCGGGTACTATCGGCGTAACACGGCTTCAAGATAAAACCCCTAGCTCTCAACCAAAACTCCGTCTATGAGCACGATCACAGGGAGTGGCAGAACGAGCCTCTATCGGTGTATTGCCAAATAGTATAAAATATATATATTATATCTATGGGAGAATTTCTTAAGTTGTTCTTATGTATATAAAACAATGACAATAAGCACATATATAGTGCAAGATTCAATCCCCTCATGAATGATAATAATAATACATTTAGATTCTTAGAATGGAGGTTACATCTACGAAATAAAAGTGAAACTGAAAAATAAAAACAAATAAATCTTGAAATTAAAACAAAAGAATGTTTTAAAGTTTCAAAATAAAACATAAGTTACAACAAGATGTACAAAATATGTAGATATGGCCTAGAATTTATACACACCCTCAAAAGATGTCATTCCATGAAAAATGAAGTTAAGGATACTTAAGTAAACACAATGTGTACAAATTTTATACACATTGGGGTAATTTAAATTATATAATATAATATAATATAATATTTGTTTTGCAGATTAAATAATTCAGTTTAATTTCACTTCAATTGATGGATTTTTATGCAACTTGCCCCTACCAAATTGAGTAATTTTAAGGGGACATTTTTATCTGATATAAATAAGTGAAATGTCTTAGTTGGCCATTTTGAATTAGTTGTGCATATGAAAACAGTGGATTTCATAACCCACAAACAACCAATACATGATAGTCAACTAAGTATGTCAATCATTCATATTAAATAAAAATATCTCCCTATACCGAGTAAACTATTTCACACAAATCAATGAAGGAGCTTGTTTTCACTAGCCACCAAATCTCTGGACTTGGGAAAAAAAATCAAGTACTCTAGAAGCCAGGCTAATCAGGAACCTACATGTGGATTGAAGGATCCCACATATGAAAGATTGGGTCCAATATGTGGGATCCTGTTTGTCGTGAAGTACCATAATATAGTATTTTTGAAGTACTTTAATTTTTTCACTCGACTTGGCTATATGTGAGAGTTGGAGAGACCAAGAATAACAATGTCTCCTTGAGGTTCCTTGCCTAAACACTAAATATTACTTTTTCGTAAAGCAATTTCTATTCAAAATATTCATTTTTCCAATGTTCTTCAAACAATAATCCCTTAGAAAAATGGTTTCTTTCAAGTTACAATGAATTAGACGGGTTGTTGGTTTTTGTCACTAGTTATGTTAGAACTCATCGGGTCTTTGATTTTTTTAGTTGGTCGACAATGGTCCACAAGGTTGGTTAAAATAACGTCTAAATAGCTAGTTTTTGAGGATGAATCTCAATACTGATGTCTTGGGTTGCCAAAATTTACGACAAAGTATAAGGACTTAGAATCGCAAAATTACAGGCAAAAATTGGGGCCTGGAGGCAAGTTTTCTTATAGGTATTCACTTCTCTACCCTCTACACATATTTGCGTAAACTCATGAAATACAATCCGCCCTTTATAAAATAAAATATATTGAGACCAAAAACATAAATGTGTTATTATGATGATTTTTATGGAGTCATATCGGACTCCGTCCATACACGAAGAACTAATTAGAGTAATGTTGTATGGGATTTTGCCATAATAATTCCATTGCGGCTCTATATTAGACTTTTGTAACACCCAAATTTAAAAGTATTATTTTATATATACGTAGTTTTACTATTTATTGAACACCTAAAAATTTTCATAAAATTATATAATTAGAAAAATACTATTTTACCACCCAAATTCTATTATCTTAAGTGCCAGTCCTCTCACATGGGATGAGACCCACCTCATCAATGAGGTGTGTCATACCCCTCCCCCTTCAGGTGAGAGGGGGTGACACCTAGGGATGCATAACGAGTGGGTCAGCTCGGGCCGTTCGTTGCTCAGCCCTTGAAAAGCCTGAGCTGACCCAGCTCATGACTGGTATAAAATGGGCCAAGGCTCCGGTCGAGCCCCAAACTAGGGCATCAGCTCGAGCTAGACTCGCCCGTGTGGCTAGTCAAGCCAACACGAGCCGGCCCGTAATTACGAGCCAAATGGCCTAGTGTACACGGGTTATCAAAGCTCTTATTTTTGTATCAAGTCAAGTTGGTCTTCCTATAGAGAGGTGACTTTTCCCTTTACAAAGAGGTCACGCACACATGACCTTCTATTATTGGAGAATATGTTGGGAATTAATGTAGATTCCCTGATTACCCCCGCAGGACCTTTGTTCAAGGAATTTAATTGAGACAAGGAAAAATAAAAGAACGAAGACAAATTTACAGATTGTCAAAACTTTCCACTATATGATTAAAGTCGCTTACAACCATACAGAATTTTCACTCGCCAAAACCAATTCCCCAAGTACAACAAGAAAAATATACCAAACTTTACCGCATCTATCAATTTCTACCCTTTGCCGAACCCGCGAAGAATTAAAGAAATACCAAGACGCTAGGCTACTATTTTTCTTCACAAGACTCTCTGACCCGACCCAAGTGGCTCCCCGAGTTTTACCGCACCTAATTTTCTACCCTTTTGAACAAACCACAAAGAGTTACAGGAAATGCTCTTCAAGGTGCTAGACTCACTAATTTTTCTCTCAACTCACTTGTACCACTTGTGTATAAAAGAAGAAGGAAACATCTCTATTTATAGGCTTCGTTTCTTTAGAAGACAAGACAATCCTTCTATAATTTGGATTTTTTTTCCTCCTAGGATTCTTTTTCTTTCCCTTTCCTTTTCTTTTTCAACTTTAGATTATTTTTGATAACAAACCCAACAGAATAAAGAGACAGACTCCCCTGATTCTCCAATAATAAGAGGTCATGTGTACGTGAGCTCTCTATAAGGGGAGATGTCACATATTTTTAAAATTTTTCCAAGTTAAGTGGCATCAAACTTATTAAAAAAATAAATAAACAAAGAAAAAAGAAAAATGAAAATTGAAGAGGCCTGATGGCCTAATGGTAGGACTCCTATCTTCCATATCACATACAAATCTTGGGAATTGTTGGATTAAAAAAATTACAAATGTTTAAAATAATAATATACATAAAAAAATCTAGCTAGGTGCCTAGCACCCAGTTCGACACACCTTTGCGTGTGCATGCACGCAAAGGAAAAGTTAGATCATTCAATATCAGAATGTTTATCTTGAACATTATTTCAATCTTTGAAAAAAAAAAGTATGAACGGTAAAACAAAAAACGATCTGTTTTTTGTCCATAAATTCTAACATTTTATAGTATTTTATACACAACTTAATTCAATAATATCTTATTTGCTCTTCTATTTCAATCATGAGATCAGTTTGTCAATTTGCTAGTATTAGAATCTAAATTCTTTTTTCGAATTTCATATTTTCAATTTTTTTTCTTTTTACAAATACTTGAATTGTAAGTTTTACAAATAGAGTTTACCAGCTAAATTGATGATTTTTGAGTACTTCAAGCATTTTATGTTAATAAATTAATAAAAGTAATCTTTAGGTTCATATTATTTGAGACTTTGACCCCTCTCTTTTCCCATTGGCTCTTTATTACATTTCTAGTAGTCGATTCACAATTTATTTGGTAAAGAAATAAAAAATAAAAAAATTTAATAATTGAGCCGGCCCAGCTCGGCTGGGAAAAGGTCTGGGTCAAAGCTTGAGTTGAGCCACAATTTCTTGAGCTAGTCGAGTCGGGCTTTGGCTCGGGCTTTTTAGACGCGGAATAAAAAAAGCCCGAACTGTATTCGAGCTGAAATCTAGGCGAGCCAAGCTGGCTCGTTGACGTGCCTAGCTCTCTACAAAGCATTAAAAGTTTTTTTTTAAAATTATTTTCACGGGCTAGCGGTGTGTGCTTTTGAACTGGCGTGCTTGGAATACCTTAGACCACAGCCCGTGAATCGGACCAGTTGGTTACGGGCCAACCTGCGGTCTCTAGTTTTCCCAGGCAAGCTGCTGGCTCCACTAAATTAGGGCCAGTGATGTCATGCCTTGAACATATATGGTGGAATAGGCCTAGGCAAAATCAGAGTACGATCGGCCCATGAATAGTTGAGCCCATTTTTAATTTAAAGTTAGAGCCCAATAAGTCAATCCATTAATTAAATGGGTTTCTTTGTAGGTGAAATTAAACATTCTACCCTTTTTTTAAGTCTCATTATTTTTATACTATGATATCAAATTAATTGCAATTATACCCCATTACAATACTTTTATACTATTACTTATTTTATATTTAATAAACTATTTACTTTATTTTGTCATTTTAATAAATCATTGTAATTAATTTTAATATTAATTTATTTTTATCCCTTAGAATATATCTGTGTGTGTATATAAATATCTATATATACACACACACATATGTATACAACCCTATAAAACCCTAAATATCACTCAAACACCATAACCCCTTCCAACCCCCCATCGTCGCCAGGGCGCCCCACCCCCCGTCACCACAATCTATCGCTGCCGCCGCCGTATACCTTACCACCCGCTGCTCACACCACCACAACCTGTCGCCGCCGCCGCCTGGCACCATAACACCCTACCACCGCGCGACTGCCGTGACTATTGGCACCAGCAGTCGCCGCCGCGTCCTACCACCACAACCTACTGCCACTGCTGCATCGCCCCACTACCCATCGCTCCCACCACCACAACCTACCACCGCCACCTAGCACCACAACACCCCACCACCGTGACCATTGGCGGTAGTTGCTGCTAGAATGCTGCTATTCGCAGCAATCAGTAGAGCGTTGGAACAGCAGTTCTGCTATTTCATGTTGCCGCTAGCCATTTTCTGGTGGCTGAATCTACATCTTTTATATATATCTTTTATATATATTGAATTTCACATTTGGCGGTTGGAGCTCTATCTCTTCGTTGTTTCTAATCAGTTTGTTACCATTTGACAAAAACCACACCTGAGTTTGTATTTGATTTTGCTATCATTTTGTTTGATAAAAGATCAGATCCGAGCACAAGATGAGCAATTGTTGAGGAATTTGCTTTTGGCTTTGTGTTTGATTTTTTTTGGAGGAAGAGATGAATGGCGGTGAAAGAAAGAATGAATGGGGGCATCGGAGTTGTTACCATTTTCTGGTTGATTTTTTTTTGGTTTATTTTCCTGTGTTACCATTTATAGTAGTTGTTACCATCTTCCAGTCGAATTTTTTTTGTTTATTTTCATATGTTACCATTCTCGTTTTGTCATTTTTCTATGTTTTATTATTTTGTTACTATTTATCGGGTTTGTTACCATCTCGTTGTTAATGTGATATTTTCCCAGGTGATAACAACGTTTTATGAATGGTAATATTGCTACTGTGTTTGTGGCTGTGTCAGTAGTTGATGGTGGTTCCGAGGTGAAAGTGTTGTTGGCAGTGCATAAAAAATGACTATTTTTTTAGACTATTTATACTTTAAGTAATTAATATTATAATTATAATTTATAAAAAATGCTAACTAATAAAGAATTGAATTTTAATTAAAATTGGTTTGGGGTAATTTTGAAATAGAGAATGGTATTTTTGCAATTACTTTCAATCTAGAGGTATTTTCTAAAATTCTATTAAAAATGTTGCTTTTATGTAAAAAAAAAAAAACCCTTCTTTCTTTGTATGTATAAGCTAAATAAGCCTTAGTTAATTATTTAATTGGACTATTATGTAAACAAAGGCCAAAGGATCCATAACAAATATATTAATTGGGCTATCAAGCTAGTAAGAGTCCTCCAGTTAAAATGGGTTTGCCCAATGTCAGGAAAATTATTAACTTTTATACTTTGCCGATGCCAATAGGTAGTGGTGTGTAATGAAGGACATTTCAGATATGTTGAATAAATTAACAAAGTTAACTAAAAAGGTAACTCATCCATTATCTTATCAAGTTCAAACAACAAGGTACGTATACGCTCAAGTGCAAATAGATTCAAAGAAGCTATATAAACCATTCATAAAGCATATTAAACCTCATGGTACTTAATTTTTCTAAGAAAACAGATCGGGCTTTGAGTTTATAGCCTGATCTCAAATCACAGGCCACCATCTCACCCGTGTTAGGTGAGGTGGCAGCATGTGGTAGCTTGTGATTGGAGATAGTTTGGAGCCCGATCTGTTTTATAGCCAAAGTGTCATAGTATTAGATCAAGAGTCATTTACATACTACAGTTAGCCAAAAGATGACGACTTACTAGTGTCTTAAAGTTACAAAAGTGACCATTGGAGCAAAATAGGTCATTAAGTTACAAAGCATAGGAATCTTACAAATTCTGCAGTAAGCAGAAGGTATATATACCAGCAGCAGAATGCTTTAATATCACAAACTAGGATTCACAGTCTTTTACCTTGCCTTTTTCCTTACTTTTGGAACAAGATCCACTCTCCGAAGTGTTGCTTCAGATTTTACAGAGTATAGAAAGGTAATTTAAGGTATTTAATGGCTAAAGTGAGATCTTTAAACATAAAGAGATAAATCGAAAGATTTAGTTGGAGCATATAGAGTTCACAGTTGGGTTGCTGCTATTGCAGCTCTGAACTGGCAGTTTTTATACCCTTTTCTTCAAGCAATTAACAAGAGAATGTTGGTCCCTTGTGTGGACAAGTGTCCCTTCGATTTGAGACAGGTGTTCTTTATGTAAGGAGCTTAGACAAGTTTCTTGTAAGGGGTTAAATGCAAAACAGATAGACATAGATATTTAGGCCTTTAGGAATATTTTATTAAATGGGCTCAAAATGTGTTCGGCTTAAGTGGCACACATATCCTATTAAAGCCCAATAGCTGAAAACTGATCACCGGAAGTTATATATACCTTCCCTGAACATCTACATAATGTATTTCCAATAGTTGAAATTAGAAATTCGAAAAAAATTTACCCCGAATTTCGTAATATAAATAAATGAGAAAATTACGTCATATTACATCTCTCCTCCCTTAAGAAATTTCGTCCCTGAAATTTACTTATAAATAGCTTGGGGTGTAGCTTCTCATCTCATCTTCCCGTACCCACATCTCTTCCTCGAGATCTTAATCGGTCGTTCTTTGTAGGTCAAGTTAGGTTGAATTTCCATGGGCACTTGTGGAAGTATATTAGAAGGATTGGGAATGTACCTTCTCAAAGTTGAGACATGAAACACGAGGTGGATCATGTTTTATATGTGGTGGTAGCTTAACCTCATACACTACCTTACCAATCCTTCGTGCTATCTCGAATGGTCCAATGTAATGAGGAGTTAGTTTACCACGCTTCCCAAAGTATAACAATCTCTTGGTTGGCGAGATTTTGATAAACATTTGATCCCCGATCTCAAACTCTAGTGGTCGTCTTCTTCTGTCGATCTTGGGCTTTCTTTAATTTCTCCTTTAACCCCTTACAAGACATTTGTCTAAGCTCCCTGCATTAAGAACACTTGTTTAACCTCCAAAGTGTATGGGGCTTAAGTGATACATGTATCTTATTAAATCCTAATAGCTGAAAATTGATCAGTGGAAGGTACGTCTAAATCATGTATTTCCAATAGGAGAAATTAGAAATTAAAAAAAATACCATGAATTTCGTAATATAAATAAATGAGAAAATTACAGGATATTACAAATGAGACCTCCAATTACATAAGACTGGGGGAATTTCCATGTCTCATCCAATATATGGGGGCTATTGTTTAGCTGAAAATGATCTACCCTAAATGTCTGGCGGTATTATACAGCTAAACGCTTATGTGGCGTGCTAGATACATTCCATTTGGCACCACATATCATGCCTTATGATGTGGCAGCATAATGTCGTCAAGCATCTAGTAGTAGATCAGTACTCGCTATTTGGTAGTTAGGGACGACAACAAGGTGAGTTTGGGTCAAAGTTTTTTCTTGCCCTTGCCGCCCCTTCACCTGCCAAAAAATGGGGGCGGATTAGGTTAGGGCTACAATTCGCTCTGTTATTTTAATAAATTTTCAAAATCTTAAAATTTTTTTCATATTTTTTAATTTAAACAGGGCGAGGTTGTGTTGGGGTCAAGGCTGACCTGGCTGTCTTGTTACGCAAATCGATCCGAAATGACTCGACCCGATCTGCCTTGCCAAGCTATAGGGCGAGATTTTCTCACCCCAATCAAATTGGGGCTTCATGGGTTTTTCCGTCAAGCTGGATCAAATTGTCGTCCCTATTAGCAGCTCCCAAATCAAATGAAGGGAGATGTTAACCATCCCAAGGAAAATTTAAGGGGTGCACCCCTACTCCTAAGGGGTGCACCACTTGTTTAATATTAGGTTGCGCCTTACCTTTTGGTTGCGCCTTACCTTTTGGTGACGCACCCAATGTTTAATATGAGTTGGGTTTTACCTCACACCTGACGCCCATTCGCTTTCAACAATAGAATCCGTAACTTTTTATTAGCAAGTTGGAATGAAGATTCGGAAAGAGTGTGATTTATGAATCAGTAAGCTTTGTAATGGTATACATTATATTTTATTGGATTATTCAGTGGCGGAGCCAGAATTTATATAACTTGCATTATGTATTTCTTGTACAAATGTAACAATGTCTTTCCATTTGTATATGACTTTGATTCTGTGAAGAAACATGATAAAAGGAGATTCCGATAAGATCAATGGCATTTCTTTAGAAATATAATAACGTCATTTAGAATGAAACCAAAAAAAAACAACCCATTTTTCATGACTCTTATTGCTTTAAGAACATGATAAAAATCATGTAGAGCATATAAACTCCTCTTGGGTAAAGGAGAAAGAAGGGTTTATGTTACCTAGCAAGTAGTAGTATTTACCAACTTTTGAAAAAATTGATTGTCAAAATTAGTTAATTTATTTATACATAAATAAAACAAAAGTACTCGTAAAATTTGTTACTTAATATTCAATTCTAATATACAAATAAAAGTTTACTATTGGGCACTATAATCAACCTTGTGAATGAATTATGAGATCCAGATCCCATGTTTTAATACATCGAAATGAAAAGAGTCTTGGAATTATTTGCTATATAAAAATTACCACATCTGCGGACATTTCCTAAACAAAAGAATCTCACATCGACAAATGATAAAATCAATATCGGAGTTTGCTATATCAGAAGGTAGTTGCTACCGATGTGCTAAGCCTCACTTCATGTTATTTGGGCTTAGTAGTCAATTTTTCGTTTCTGTCAAACGGTTTCCACGGTTTCCTTCATGTTTCTCGGTTAATCGAATTCAAGGTTTTCTGGTCAAGTTACATGGCAATGTCAGCAAGTATTCCGAGTTGGTGTACATTTTCTCCACGGGGTTTTGATTAATGATTTCTACTGCTTTTCTTTTTTCCCCATAAGTTTCAAGTGTTCAATTTACTTTTTGAAATCTATTTTTTTTTTTTAATTTTTTCCTGTGTTTTCTTTTTCTTTTGATTCAAGATCAGGGTGCTTAATTTCTTTTAATTTATTATCATTACAATTATCTTCATTACAATTCTTGTCATTTATTCTTGTTACATGGTAGTCAGCGGACAAGTTCACATATTGTGTAAAAAGTTTCATCTTGTTACATGGTATGTAAAGTTCAACTCATGTTATTAGTTTCTTTTATCTTATTCTTGTCACAATTATCCTCGTTATAATTCTCGATAGTTATTATCGTTACAAGGTGAATACACAATTTTATAAGTCATGTAAACATGTTACAAGTTGGAGAACAAGTTTTCGTAACGCGTAGCAAGTTTCATCAGTTTTGTAAAGCAACTCGTGTGTTTGACATGACATGTAGCAAGTAAATCATGTCGTCGTCTGTACTTAGTTTCATTGTTATTGACAAGTTTTAAGAAATTTGACCAAGGATTATATGTTGTTCAAGTTTGAAGAATGAGGATCATGCTGCAATTTGTACTTAGTTTCGGTTTCACATTTTCATCTTTACATTTTACACACGTAAAAACTTAATGTCAAATAAATTACATTCATGATAATGTATTTCACAATAACAATTTGTAATGTACGAATTGTGATAGATTACATGTAACATATTAAATATAATAGGATTTCATTAATATATTATTACTTTTGCAACATATTTAAGAACATCTTTTTTTCCTGTCCTACGAAAGAAATTACAATGACAAGACCACCAAAACAAATGTTATGTAAGTAAAATCTATATTCTTATCTCTTTCTGATGGAAAAGAAACAAAATAAATGTAATGTAAGTAAGAAATTACAATTAAAATTATGGTAGGATATGGTTAGTGTAAAACAAATATTAGTGTTTCAGTTATGGTATGAGGCAATTAGTGTACTTTTAATCCGATTGGGAGAGATTAGTATTTCAGTAATGGTAGGAGACATTTACATTAATCATTGGCTAGTTAAACCATTTGTGCTTTGCACATGTAGAAAAGCGTACTAAAATATATTATTAGATAGTTGCATAATAAAAATCTGCAATATTTGTACCTCCGTAGAAAATATAAAAACTATATATTAATTGAATCAATAAGATCAATAGACATAGTAATCATGAAATTCAAGATCGTTGAGAAGACAATCTCTATTCTTACATCTAACACCTCGTACATAAGCAATAATGGGAAAAATTTATTAACATCATTCAATACATTCGAAAATGTAAGTTCAATAATAAAATATAAAAGATTTTAACTTGAATAATAGATTATGAAAGACAAAACATGAGTCGAACAATATATTATAAGTATTAAAAAT
Organism: Nyctanthes arbor-tristis; assembly: GCA_963692815.1. Lineage (NCBI taxonomy): Eukaryota > Viridiplantae > Streptophyta > Magnoliopsida > Lamiales > Oleaceae > Nyctanthes > Nyctanthes arbor-tristis. Next base: position 9,795 of record CAVNYN010283385.1, on the reverse strand, counting down.
ATCTATTGTAAACATTTTTGCGCCTAGTTTTTGAAAAAATGAAATGTGATGAGAATTCAAATAGAAAAATGTATTATATAATGTACATTGAATTTATCAAATCATTACCAATCCAAGGTACAACATTTTACACCAAATCGAAATTTTCAGATATCATATGGTTCAACTACAGCGATGACAGATATGGAGGTGTTTAATGGAAAGAAACGACGTTTCTCTCACAGTAAGAGAACAAATCTTCAAATCTAATTAATCTATAAATAGGAGGGAAAAATTGATGTGATAGGTATTATGTTTTAATTAATTTGAAAATGAAGGTATCACAACAGTATGAATGGCAACGAGGCGGGATTTGGTCAGGTATGCCTCTCCCATACCCCGTCCAATTTCTACCAACCACACCCCATACCCGCCTCGTAACCGTTTGAATCGAGTACGGGGATGGGTAGGTAAAAAATACCTATTACTCGCCCTATTTTCAAAAATCCTAATAAAACGAAAAATATAAAAAAAAGTAAAACTCATAAAAAACTATTCAAATAACATTAAATTCATCAACACACACGGTTGAGATGGTGAATAAATGAATTAAAAGGGATTAGGGTTTGGAATTGGCTTTTCAGATTTAATAGTTTAACTTTTACGCCAATTTTAAAGTACATAACTTATAAAAATTTATTAGTGAAAAAGCCTAAAAAAGGGGCAAAGTGGTTAAGAAAAATCAATTATTATAGGTTCAATTCTTCTATGAGTTTCTTGACAAAAGTTTTTTGCTAAAAAAAAGAAAAATTATCGGGGCTAGGGGACGGGACGACCATTACCTATATGGTAAGAATTCAATCAAATCACGTAAATGAAGAAAATTAGTGTTGTAAAAACAAAGAATAAATAAATAAATAAAACAATTACTGCAAGATTTATCAAATAAAAAAGGAGTTTCTTGACAAAAATTTTTGCTTAAAAAACAAAAAAATTATTGGGGCTAAGGGCTGGGATGACCATTACCTATATGGTAATAGTTCAATCAAATCACGTCAATGGAAAAAAAAATTAGTGTTGGAAAAAGAAAGAATAAATAAATAAAATAATTACTGCAAAATTTACCAAATAAAAAAAAATGGGAAAATCACGGTAAAAAAGAAGTGAGACTTAGTTCTCTTAAATACTATATAGATTTTAATTATTTCTTTCCCTTTTCTTTGCATGTATTTAAACTGATTGTTGTTCCCTTTTTTCTCTCCTTTTTTGTATTTCCTTAAATTGAGGGGGAAGTATTTTTACAATTAGTTTAGCGAAATTGGTACAAAAACTCAATTTGTTCCAATTTGTAATATTTTTCCAAATAGTTTATGCATAAATTTCCTTTTTTTTTTATTGGATTTTATGTAACGCCCCGCCCCTCAAGAAAAATACACTATACTATTTACCCCGATAAAATCGACATAATTCAATGTATCTCAGTCCGACTCTCCTTGAACTTTTAATGGTCCACATCGTCGACATATAGAAATGAACATGCATGACATGTTCATGATATCTAACATAATAACATGCATGACATGTTCATGGTATCTAACAAATGAACTGATGCTCCTACACACACACCTAACTAGTCAGACAGGGTCTGCGTCCCACGTATACAGCACCATGTGAGCTTGTCATAAATAAGGCCTATCAATATATATAGCGCGCACATGCTTTACTCCCATGGACTTACCATACCTTGACCGTCACCAAGGACTTACCAATATGAAAAGACAAGGTCTGGCCATATCATATCTACTGTCGGCCGGGACTCCAATACTGTGTCCAATATATATATACCCAAACAATGGGCCACCGGGCCCCCAACACTGCATCCAATGTATATACCCGGTTAGCTAGCTGTCGAACCTCCAACACTTACAAGCGGTACATTGCCCCAAGTTGTATATCTACTTGAGCAGCTATATAAGTGGTGCATTATATGGAGACCTCACGCAAACCATTCACAGTATCACCAATGCACACAACTCACCGCATCATGACATGTTTCTCATGTATGCTAATCATCCAGATACTCAATGTATGCATACTTGGTATGCAACACATCATGCACAATATAATAATATCAATCTATTAATGAATAGGAGTAAACACACTTGTATCATTCACATATCGCACGTAAAAAGCATATACTCAACAAATTGAGCTTTATACCGTAGGTGGAGTTATCACATTTACTTCTAAAGCTGCTTGAACTCTCTATCCCTACATCACATGTATGATCACCATGTTAAGGTTAAAAGGACCTAGAAATAACTTAGCTAGCCGAGTAGGTTACCTGGCTGGGCACGTACTTAGCTTGGCTGGTCAGGTAATAGCCTAGCCACCGGAGTGTTTTACAAATTACCTGCCATCCAGGTACCAAAAAGTGGTTGGCCAGGTATTTACTTGGCTAGCCACATTTAGTAAGAAAACAACGCACCTGGGATTGCCTGGGTTTAAGAGTTTTATAATAATAATTATTTTAATTTCCAACTGTTTATAGTTTTTCTTAAGGGTTAACTTGTAATTACATTTTCATTTAATTGAACGTTTACCCTAAGGTAAACTTTGCAATTATCCTTAAGAGATAATCGTCATCTTAAAAATATTATATTTTATTCTTAATAAATAATTTTATCCTTAATAAAATCGAGCATAGCACTTTATTTAATTCCTAAAAATTTCTTAAAAATCTCAAGAAACATAAATGAAATTTTGGGGTGTTACATTTTAGTTTTGACCTAACTCTAGTGCAGTCAAGGCCTAATAATTAAAGGGCCAAAGCAAAGTCCAGCGCAGTCCATGGAAAACCCTAGTCATGCCTTGGCTCCACTCCTAGGATTATTATTAATGAATATATTTATATTTGCGGTTTAGATTCATTAAATATTAGTGATATTATTTAGGCGTTTCTTTAGTTTTGATTAATTCTTAACTTGTGCCAATTGGATATTATAGATGAATAACATAGGGTGTCTAATATTTACAGATTTTAGACTAAACTTGATAAGTTGGGATAGTCATTGATGATTTGTGTACTTTCACGAGATGGCAAAGTTATTAATGCCTTGGACGGCTATAAGAGAGGTGTCCTCATCAATATGGAAATTTATGGAATTTTTGAGTTGTATGGATTCTTATAGAATTCACGGATTTTAATAGAATTTTACAGAATTTGTCACGGCAATTGTATTATTATTTTGAATGGGGCATTTGTATTTGTTTTTATTATAGAATTATTTTACATTTTTCTCTTTCTTAAAATTTTAGGTTGTACTGGCAAAATTTCCTAGCTCTAATCCTTGTTGAGCAGGCTGTGCACTAATCAGGACTAGTTCCAAACGAACACAACAATACTAACATCACATCCACCGCTAGATGATTGCAATTGGAGACATGGTAACCTATTTTGATGCCAACTGTTGCAACCCTTAGGTATAACTCAACTTCAGAAACAAGGTGTGAGGGAAAGGTGCTCAAGGGTTTTTACCCAACATTTTTCTCGTAACTTTTCCATGTGAGATATATATCTAAATCGACATGACTTATTCTTTTTCCCCATCAATATTGTGCAGGTCCTATATCTTGCAATAGGAATCATGACAAAGTTTTTGGTTTACTGCTTCAAATTGAATGGGTTTTCAACCTTTCTTTTCAACACAGTATAAAAAAAGGACGAAAGTATCGCATACTTTCTCACCTTACTCTCTCTCTCTCTCTCTCTCTCTCTATATATATATATATATATATGGTTGAAACCTGAATTCCACTTCCACTCGCCACAGGTCACTAAAATACTCAAAAATCAAGAACCAAAGGATGACCCATAAGCTTCACACTCACCGACTTCAATTCTTACACATTACTAATGATAGTGCTCACAATGAACTGAAAAAGTAGTAAAAATATAAGGAGAAATCGACCAACAAAAGAATACAATGGTCTTAACTAGTACAAAAATAAAAGGGAGAAATCCAAGATCAAGGCAAAATGATAGAAAAGGACAAAAAAAAAAAAGAACTAACAAACAAACGAAGCAAATAAATTTAGTAGATCAACATAGAAAGAATAAGATTTGGAAATATAGGCATTCTGGACATAATTTTGAGTGCTATCTGATTTCTAATTTTGAGATATGAATTCAAATTTGTGTTCTCTCATCGAGAGCTTCGAAATCATATCTTTATTGGCCTAAAATGACGTTCGGTTGAATGAGAAATTGAGTCTTAAAGTTTGACAAAAGAAATGAGTTTAAGTGTTGCATTAAGTGAATGGGATAACTTTGCCTCATATTAGAAAGATAGTATTTCAATGATTCGTTTAAATTTGTTTACATATTTTTAATGTGTAAATTGTGTAGTTGAGAGTGTCTCTCCTGCGTACGTGCCCACAGTAGGGTGCAAATCACATATTAGAAATATACTTCGGACACTAGTGATTCAACAGAGAGTTTTAAAACTAGTGTTTTTATTTTTCTTTTTGGAGAAAAAATTTATTTATTCAATACCGTTTTGAACAAATGAAGACAAAAACAATGATAAACCATCAAGCTAGACATGAGATCCGGGCTTAGACAAAGCAAAACTAACTAGATTATGAACTATAGTATTCTCATTACGAGGAATATGCCGACAAAGACCACAATGTAAACCCATTTGAAGCGTCACAATTTGCCGGTATAAGGGGGCTAAGATATTGTTTGCATCCGGCTGTCCAAGTCTATGGATCACATTCAACGCATCCACCTAAGCCTCTTGAACCCTCCAGCCGTTCCCTTGGCCAAGGAGCAATCCAAACCTTGGAGCCATGGCCTCGGCTTGTTCCACTTCATGCATTCCAACCACGGTGACCGCAAAAGCCGCCACCACTCCATCAACATTCCATAAACAACCCCTAGCCCGACTTGCACTCCTCTCACTGCTGCATCTGTTGCCATTATCACCCCATCCGCGCAACACCTCCCTCCTCCAGATCGTTTCATCTCGTCATGCTGGCAGTAGTCCCCTTTCCACCCCAGCTATCCTTCTATATTGTTTCAAATACTCTAGAGCTCACTCACAAATAATCTTGTCCTCAACCCTGACATTTCTAAACAGCTGGCTGTTTCTCTCTCGCCAAAGGGCCCAAAACAGCATGCAGATATTCTCCTTGACAACTATTTCCTTCATCGCCAATATTGCAGCCAGTGTGATCCTAAAATCCTCATGTAGAAGTTGTTCTATGTAGTGCCAATAACCTGCACACCTCCAAAACCCTTAGATTACATGTGAAAAATAACTGTGTATTCCTATGAACTCCTCTGCATGCCATGCATCGTGACCTACAGATGACATGGTGTTGAGCTAAATTTTCCAGTGTAGAAACTGCCACATTGACGAGCCTCCACACGAACATACGAACCTTAGGGGGAACGTTCAATTTCCAAACAATCTTCCAAAAGGCAGAAACTTAAGTAGATGACCCCGGCTGCCCCCTTTCAAAAGTCATTAACATATTATACCCACTCTTAACGGAATAGGTTCCAGATGAAGTAAAACGCCATATCAACGTGTCCAACTCATCCCGATTTCCCAAAGGAATAGAAAGAATGCTGGGCACGTCGATAGGCCAAAATATGGACTCAACTAACGCCTGGTTCCAATTCCCATATGCAACAATTAAATCTGCAACCCATTGCGGCCCTCCTTGTGGGCATGTCCAAGGACGAAGGGCTAATTCCCGGGGCAGCCAATTATCAAAATAGATTCTAATATTATCTCCCTTCCCCACACGCCATCTAGTGCCTCGACAAATCACCTCTTTGCCCTAAACTAGGCTGTTCCAAAGGCAAGACGATTCCGGTCTATCCTGAGCCTGCAGAATGTCATGATCATGGAAATCCTTTGCCTTCAAAATATGTCCCGCTAGTGATGTTGGATGCTTCAAAAGTCTCCAAACTTGCTTAGCCATAAGGGCTTGGTTAGAATACCGAAAATCCCTAAAGCCAAGCCCCCCACTAGTTTAGTTTGGCAAAGTTTCTCCTACTGCATCCATGCCGTTCCCTGTCTTTCTCGCTTAGCACTCCGTCGGAACTTTAGTATCAAGCTTCAGATGTCATCATATACAACTTTTGGGATCCGAAAAAGACTCATCAAGTAAGTTGGGATGGCTTGCACCATCGACTTAATTAATGCCTCATTTCCCTCAATGGATAACAGTTCATTTATCCACCCTTGAATCTTCTTCTAGACTCTTTCCCGGATATATACAAATGTCATCCTCTTATTCCTCCCACCACTGATGGCAATCCCAGGTAAGAGTCATGTGCATGTATGTTTTAGATGCCCAGTGTCGGGAGAATTCCCTGACGTGTCTTCTCTAATGTGTTTGGGCTGAAAGTGATTGCTGTCTTCTCCAAATTGATTCTTTGTCCCTAGGGCCTTCTGTAGCTCTAAAATGCTCATGACATGCTGAATTTCTAAAGATTGTGCTCTAGTGAAAATAATGGAATCATCTGCAAAGAAAATATGATTGATCCTAGGAGCTCTCCTACACACCCGCTGGCCTAAGATTAGCCCCTTCCGTTCTGCCATACACAGAGCACCTGAAAAGCCTTCAGCATACAATAAAAACAAATATGGAAACAGGGCCTCCGACCCCTACTAGGACTTAGCTCTCCACAATACTCCCCATTAACACGAAAAGTAAAGGATGTAGTAGAGATACAATCATGAATCACCCTCACCCATCCCTCTGGAAACCCCATCTTTCTCATAACCAAACTCAAAAATCCCCACTCAACCCTATCATAAGCTTTAGTCATGTCTAGATTTAAAGCCATTGACCCCACACTCCCTTATTTCTTACTAGACATGGAATGTAAAGTAAAAATAGCATTATCAGAAATCAAACGACTGGGAACAAAAGTTCTTTGATTAGGAGATATAAGGGGGTCAAGTAACTGTTTCAACCGGTGGGCCGGTGCTTTCAAAATGATCTTGTACATGGTGTTACATAAGCTTATTGGTCTATACTCGGTAATCCTTTATGGGTTTTTTTTCTTTGGACCCAATACTATTACCGTCTTATTAACCTCTCTAACCGACCTCCCTTTGTTCAGAAACGCCAAACAAGCCTTCACAACACTACTTTTCACCATAGCCTAGTGCTTTTGGTAAAACACTGCATGGAATCCATCAAACCCTGACACTTTGTGAGGCACCAAACTGAATAGAGCGCGATGAATACTCCTCATTATCAAAAGTTTTCTCCAAAATAGAGATAGCCTCCTCAGAAAATACTGCTTCAACCCCCTCTGTCCCCTCTGTAACTCCTCAGTAGTCGGCCCATCAGTTTGAAATAAAGAGACAAAAAACTGCTCTATCTGCTCCACCATCCGCCTTTCCTCTTCAATCCAACTCCCATATTTAGCTAACAACATATGGATCAGATTCCCTTTGTACCTTTTACTCACCTTCTGATGGAAGTGTTTAGAGTTACAATCCCTCTCTTTCATCCACTCCAATCGAAACCTTTGCCTCCAATACGACTCTTCCGCTCCTCTAGCCGGGCAATGTCCTTCTCCAGGACTTTAATTTTAGTAATATGCATGCCTGGGTCATTGTCAAACAAAGTCTTTAACTGCTCTCTCTTCTCCTTCAAATCTCTCCTCCACCCCCGAAGCATTCCCTACTCCATGCCTATAAACCCTTTTTACAACGCTCAGTTTTTTCATGACAGCACCAAAAGGGTTCCCTACTTCTCCCTCCTCCCCCTATCGACCCATAACCATTTCCTTATAGGCCCCCTTGTCCAAAATGGCTCAAGCCGGAAGAACATCCTCCTAAACTCCCTCACTCTCTAATTTAGCCAGCCTTGCAAAAATAATAAAATCGGTCTATGATTAGAAAAAGTAAAGGGTAATGTACTACACTTGTATCCGGATAGAGTCCAAACCACCCCCACTTGCCACAAACCTGCCTAAATGCGCCTGAATATTATCCCCTCCTTCCCTTTTATTGTTCTATGTGAACTCAGGCCCTTGAAATTGAACAAATGACCTTCTGCAATCAAAAAGAGCATCCTGAAACTCTTGTATGAATACCACCGGCCTCTCCTCACTCCCTTACCTTCTCGCCAGAGACACCGTTTCATTAAAATCCCCTCCACACATCCATGGCATGTCCATTTGGCTGTTCAAACGTCGTAACAATTGCCACGACAACCAATGTTCATTAATCTTTGGGTTACCATAGAATCTTGCAAATCGCCAATGACGGCCCAACTCATCCTCTACCTCCACATCAAAATATTCATTCAAAAAAGATTTGATCTCCACCTACCATTTCTCCTTCCATAATAGCAGAAGACTGCCACTCCGTCCTTCGCTATCCACCACAAAATTATTCCCGAACCGAAACGTAATCCTCATATCCGCTGCCCTAACACCATGTAACTTGGTTCCGGACAGGAAAACCATGTCCAGTAAATGGGTCCGAATAATCCTTCGAACACCTACCACCGTCTGGGGATTCCCCAGCCCCGTATGTTCCAACTTAAGCAATTCATGGTGCTCGGCGGTCCTATATCACAGGACTCACCAATTCATCAACAAATAAGGCAATCTCCATCACCTCATTCCCTTTTCTCTGGTTATCGTCTTCCCTCTTTCTTTTCACATATTATTTCTGATGCATGTGGAAGCGTTACAAAGACCTATATAGGATTATAAATGAGATTAGCTCACGAATCAACCATTTAGGTGCACAAATTGAAGAAATTCTTCAAGTTTTGTAATTTTATTAAAAATTCAACCAACCCTAGTAATGAACAATATGAGCTTAAATAGTAAAAACTAAAACCCTAAAACGCATCTAATGGGCTAAATTAAATAAAATAGATAAATGGGCCGGAGTCTTCTAGAATCTTTATCTGCATCATTCCCTCAGGGTTGAAGAAGATTCACCCTCGAATCAGGCTTCTTGTTACTTCCTGTCTTCCCGCGCTCAAAATACGATATGTTCTTGCAAAGTCCGTCATGGGAAGGTAAACTGATGTAAGTTGTGCCACGATAGAATATTAAGCAAGAGTGACCTTTAATAACAAATCCACGCTAGGGCACCAAATTTGACAACATCTCAAGTTCTCCTGGAGAAAAAATTTTGTATATCACACTCCAATGTATTGTAGATGTTTTGTTTATTGACAATAATAAACCTGAGAAATCACCAATTGAAGCAATATAAAATCTTAGGAGATCATCTTTGTTAATTCTTTCTAGCCCAACATCATTTTTATTCTCCCTAGACCCGCGGCTAATCATGTTTGCATTACGACTTGTAATCATGATCTCCATTTGTAGCCTTTCTTTTCCTTTCCCCTCAAAATCAATTTCGATGCCACTAAGGCCATAATAATAATAATCTAAATTTACCTTGCTTGTTTCCTGGACCTGAATCTCTTTTTCAGAAACACCATAGTCTATCCCACCACTTAAGGTGTGTACTACATGACTTTGTTCCCCATCGTCTTTAGCAATTTTGTTCTTCGGTTCTATTGGTACAAATGAATTGCTTTTCCTTACGATGGACGTTGCATGCCAATCCCAAAAACAACGATACCATCTTGGCCATTGGTAAACTCTAAATCCCCGAATTCTTCGCCTAGAACCCTGTTCACAATTAGACTCGCGATTAACCCCACCATCGTGACAGTCTCGCCTAGTCGTAATGCACACATCACGACTACCACCTCGTGCCTCAAGCCTAACGAGATCGGAAGAGCACACGT